>LIAE01010482.1:531-60744 GCA_002287525.1 Diploscapter pachys | reverse complement strand
AGATAGTTGAGCAGAGCATGGAACACTGCTCCGTCTCTGTCTATGAATATTTGACCATCCTGAAATCATTGCATAGTATTGACCAAGTTTGAAACAAAATAATTCTTATACTGCTCTAAAACCAAGAGAATATCTCAAGCAAACCTAGTGAGCATTTGAGTCAGACTCAAAAAATATACGAGTGTAAGTCGCAGTAGCCAAATTTACGTTATGACTTCATCAAAATCGAAATTTTTTTTTGTAAATTAAGGTTAGAGGCGCAAAATTGTGAAGGAAATATTATAGAGGATACGTCACACGACCATTCTAATTTAAATCCTCGCTAGGTCTGATCTTAAGGCAAAAAATTCATTTTTCTGTGACTTAAATGCATTACATTGCGATAGATTCCGCTAAAAATTCTAAAAACCTACCGAATCGAGTTTCGACTTCCAATCCCCTTCGAAGAGACTAGCCAGCAGTCCGCCCTTCGATCGAATTGTCTCGAGCCTTGTTTTGAACGTTTCCCCGCCCACGCAGAGCGACACTATCGGTGATTTCCACATCACTTTTATCTTTCTTTAGTTTAGATCATAAGTTCATACTGTAATCTGAAAATGAATAGACTTGAGCAACAACTGTTTTAACGCAAAGTAACTACTAACTTTAAGTTTCAGATTTGAGTATGGGAGTATTTTCATGCGCTATGCATTTTGATACAAAAACTAATTCGAATGGCAATTTATATTTAGGGGTTTGAGAAATTCAACGGCATATAATTCATGGCGATTCAGCGACACAAGATCAGGTGCTTCCCTTGTTAGTCAACTCCATTATTTGCAAACTGCCAATTCGAATTTAGTTACCTAGAAGAACTAGCTTGACTGACCTGTGGATGAGTTTCGGCTTATCAGGAGCGAATCGATTTTGTGCCTCTTTCCGTCTCAGGAATGCACTTGACTCTGATTGTGAGAATTCGCACTCCAACACTCCCACTTCCAGTCTGTCTGTCTAGCAGCACTAACACCAACACGGCTCCCTCTTTGCTTTGCTCTGTTCCCATTTCACTTTGACATGACAATAAGTTCTTGAAAAGGAGAGATAAATAAAGGGAAAGAAGGAGAAGAAGAGAGTGAGAGGATAGAGACTTGCACAGAACATACAAATAAGACAAGATAGGTGGTAAAGAGAAAATAAGTGAATGAGTGAGTAAAATAGCATGACAAACGGGCAGAACTGTCAAATCGAGAGTTTATGTGTGAAATTCATCAAAATATTTATGATCATGACATAAGTTTATGAAGTTCAAAGCTTTAACTTTTTCTCCAATCCTGATCCCATTCAATTCTACTTCATTCACATTTACTAGACTACGATCATAAATGTGAAGACAATTTTAACCTAAAGGCTTTTTGAAAGTGGTCACGACATACCTCCAAAATCACCTGCATAATCAATGAAGTGGAAGTAGTGCATGAAAGATACAGAAAATACCGAGTGAGTGATCTAAGGGACCGCTTGCCAAATTCTTCATCCTTCTCGTTCAGTTCTTAATTTTCATCTTCCATGAATGCTCATTTTTCTTTTTCTCCTTCAATTATTTTTAGCTTCAATTTGTATATTTCCGATACGGAATCTCAACTTGATATATCATTTAAATAGGGTTACTTTCACTTCTAAATAATTATTTTAAGAAGGGAAATTCTGTTTATTTTTTCAATATTCATTTCTCCTCAAATTATCAAATTGGATTGGATCCCTATCACAAACATAGCAGTAAAATATTATGAGGGCTAAACTCTACAAACTTTGAGATACGTTTAGAAAACGGTCACTAGTTACCGCACTTTCTGGAATAACTCACTTCAGAGTGAATATTTTTGAGGGGTGTGTTAACATAAATTGATCAATTTTCGATATGCTATCAATTATTTATTGTTTTTCTTGAATTTATTCGATCGCACTTAAAACAAAAAATTATATTTTTTGGTAATGCTATTGTCGCAAACAATGGAGAGTAAATGACAGGATCAGGGCTGCCTGAAGTTTGAACTTGAACTGAACTGAACTTCCAGACAGTTCGAAGTTCAGTTCGTACAAGCCTGATTAAAAGGAATATTTATTTCAATTACAATTATCCCTAATCACGTTTGAATGTCTCTGAGTTGTCTGTATCATGTGCATTGAATAATTATTACTTCACGATTTTTATTGAAAGAATAATTTTGGATGAAACTAATGATAATCATATCAACAAACTTTACTTTATTGTCGATAACTAGGCAAATACTCTAAACGTGAAGTCGTTCCAGTTTACAATTAATACTAATACAAAATTTTCTACAATTTGAACATAATAATAACAAGTAGAGATGGAATATAGAATTAAAGGTCCTTTCTCTTCAGAGGGAAGAACCTTACCACTATACTGTAGTCGAGTATATAAATTCGACTATTCGAATATGCATTCAGCTGAGAAGGCAGCCATCCTTGCTAGTTGCAGGCAAGTTTCTCAACTTTCTCAATTTTCCCACTTCACGCCATTTATTTGTTTGTGGATCGTATTCCTCGATTGAATTACAGAAATTTAAATTGAAAGGGAATTGAAATCTAAGTTAATAAATATTTCGTATAAAGATATGCAAAGTCTCAGCTCACCCTCCGATTGCATACAATTTCTCGTTAGCGACAATGAGCGAATGACGATATCTCCTATAATTCATATCAGCGATCCAAGAAATTCGACTGTCAACTGGAGCTGAGGGATCGAAACACAGACAGGATTTGGATGCATTATCCCTAAATATATAAGGATACAGTATTTATCATACAAAATTAACGACTCCTGTCCTCCAGCTATGTAAATTTTTCCATTAAGTGATGCAATTCTGAAAGCAGTTCGTTGTTCTGGAAGCTTTCCAATTTTAACCCATTTCTGTTCATCGTCTGATAATCGATATATCATTTTACTAGGATATCCATCAATAACTGAATATCCATAATTACAATAATGAATATGCTATAATGTGACCGTATAAAATTTCATCGCATGTTATTGTTTGAGCAAATATAATTGGAGGAGGAAAAGCAGGTCCCGTTTGCCATTTTCCATCTATTAAAACCTGAATAAATTATTTCATGGATTTTCATTCGATCTTTTTACATCAACGCGATTCGTATCTTTCCTTGTTCCAGGTTTCCATCCACCCAAATAATACAATTTATCTTTGAAATAAGCGACAGATGCACCACTACGCCATTCAGGAGGATCTGGACCTGTAAAATTCTTTGAATCGATCACTCATGGATTTGTTGATAAGACCTCTTGAAATTCGTCGAGTATTCAAGTTATATATTTCAAATGATTTCTCTTCGCTGTCAATTCCAAAAATCTGAAATCTAAGAAATTATTCCAAATAACGAACATAAGAATTTACTTTATTCTGTGTAGTTGCTACTTGAAATGGTAGATAACAATTGTCGAATTTTGCAATTTCTTCGACTGAGCAGGTACATGAATTGAACAAGTCTATTCCTCCTTCATATTTATCATTATTCCAATAATAAACTAAATTATTACGAATCATTTCAGAGCCTCTTACTTGCTTTCAACATAATTTCTTACGATAAAATAAAATTTTATGTGAATTATTGCATGAATTGTCTCCACCAAATTGCACATCATTATTATTCCAGGATAATTCAACCATTGTATTATTCAATGGAATTTGTTTTTTCTTCTAGAATATTTTGTTTAAATATTCGCAATATAATAATTCCTACTTCAATAGCATCAGCCAAGTTAGCTGCTTCAAAAACAATCGCTTCATCTGGATTTATGTTGCGCTTCAATTTATCTCTTCCGAATTTTCTCTCTAGAAGGTTTTTAACGGCAGGAATTCTTGTAGATCCACCCACTAAAATCTAAATACAATTATTTAATTTTTTTTAAATTAAAGAAAAATTTGATTTCAATAAAACATACCACGTGACTAATATCATTTTCATGAAGTCGAGCCATCCTTAATGCCTGGTCGATTAAATTTATCGCTCTGGTGAATAAACCATCACACAGTTCGTTGAATTTGGTTTTTGTTAAATTTACATCTAAGTCCGGCCCAATATCGATGTCCAACTAAATTGGGAAAATTATACAACTGCTTTATTTTTTTTACTGTTTACATGAATGTTTACTGTTGAAGCAGTAAAAGAGAGCGATTCTTTTGCCATCCTGCATTCGTTTCTCAATCGTTTAACCAAGCGATTATTCGCAAAAATATCATTATTCGATGATCGCATATATTCCGTGTACACATAATTCATAATTATGCCGTCAAAATCCTGTCCACCTGATACAAAGAAATAATTCGCATGATATGAAAAATATACCTAAGTGTTCATCTCCTTTCACAGCCTTAATCGTGATTTTTCCATTCTTTATTTCGCATATGCTAATATCGAGAGTTCCTAAATCGTGTTGTTTTATTTTTCAGAATTGAATGCATAAAAGTTCTTCTAATCCAGCTGCGTATAAATGAATTGTACGAAAAACTATATAATAAAATAACCATTTACCTCCACCAAAATCGAATATCATTATCATTGAATCATCCAATTCTCTTTCAGCATTATAAGCAATTGCCGCCGCTGTGGGCTCGTCAATCAATAGTTTCAACTCAAGTCCAGCTAGTTCAACAGCCAGTTTTATTGCAGCTATTTGATTATCCTGGAAATTAGCTGGAATTGCGACCACTGCGCCAGTCACTGGACTTCCAATATATGACTGAATATTAAAATCATTATAACTTCAAAACATCGAAAATAATCAACCTCAGCATTGGCCTTTATTTTCTTCAAAATTTCAGCAGAAACTTCTTCGGGCGTCACGAATCTTTCATTAGGTTTTCCTTTATTCAAAACATATCCCACTTTATTCTAAATTGTCGAAATTAAATACCGTAAGACCTATAATAAAATCTACCCTAACTTTTGACTTTGAACTCTCAAAGTTAGTCATTTTATCAATTTTATCCTATGAAGAGATGGATAATTTAGATCAGTATTTGTACTTTTAGAAAATCCCTAGTTTATAATTTTGGATAGATTTTTAGGAGATAATGATCCAACAAAATCGACAAGTCGGGTGGACTCCTATTGAAAATATACATTACTCACATTTTGTGTATCCAATTTGAATGTCCAAAGTAAACGATTCTCCGCAATTGGCAAATTATTTATAAATTTCCATCCAAGGAGTCGTTTTGAATCTTCAAAAGATTAACTAATAAATGATCAGTAGAAGCGTTAAAAACCAACCGTAGAGAACACTTGATAAATCATGATAATTCAGAGCTGGATTGCCTATCAGAATCTCTTCGTCACCAAAAGAAACTATAGATGGAAGAAAATGTTTCCCTAAACAATTCGTTACTTCGAAAATCATATATCAAAATTAATTCACCTTCATCATCAAAAATTGTCTTACATATTCCATTTTCAATAATGGCAACACACGAATATGTCGTGCCCAAGTCGATGCCGATGTACACCATTTTTCACTTATTTTCTAAATTTAAATTTTATAGCATATTTCAAGCATTCGCGCTCAAATGAATAAAGAACCATGATTCGTTAAGATCAAGCTTCATATTGATTATATAGACTATTCCTTTAAATGAAACTGTAAATAAAAATTTATGTTTATTTAAACAGTTTTTTTAAAATTAATATTTAGAATTAAGAAGAGCGGAGATTAATAGTGCCAGAATGATAAAATAACCTTAACAAATACTGAAAGGTATTGAACTGATATTAAATGGAGCGATGCCATGAAAATGATGGAGAAAATGCCTTATCATCAGTCAGGCAGTGAAAAAGAAAGATTGACTGAGAAGAGAAAATAAGAAAAATAGCTAACATTGATGCTGCTGACGAACAATATGTTCTGAATACTTTCAACAACTGTTCAGAAGAAATTGATTAACTATTTCTGTTATATATTTTGAAAAACTTTGAAATTACTATAAAATAAATATTAGATTTGGTTACAGGATTTTTAAAATAAAAGATTTTAAAGAATATTTATTTCAGTTACAACAATTTTTTCTCGTTACTTTTGGATTTCTTCGAGAGTTGTCTGTATCATGCTCATTGAAATTAACTTATTATTTAACATTTTATTGAGCAGAATTTCTATATGAAATCTGAGATTATAATCAAGTTTGATTTTATATTGCTTTTCCGACTATTCTCCATTTATTCGTTTGTGGGTCGTATTCCTCGATTGAGTTACAAAACTTTTCCCATAGACCTTTTTTAAATCTAAATTAGCAAATATGTCGTATAAAGATATGCAAAATCTCAGCTCACCCTCCGATTGCATACAGCTTCCCGTTAGCGACAATGAGCGAATGACGATATCTTGCATAATTCATATCAGCGATTCGGGAAATCCGACTGCCAATTGGATCGAAACACAGACAGGATTTTAATTCATCGTCATCACTAAATATATAATGATGCATTATTTACCATACAAAATTAACGACTTCCATCCTCCAGTTATGTAAATTCTTCCATTTAACGATGCAGCTCCGAAATAAGTTCGTGTTTTCGGCATCTCTCCAATCTCGATCCATTCCCGTTCATCGTCTGATAATCGATATATCTTCTTATTCCATCCATCAATAACTGAATATCCATGATTACAATAATGAGCATGCTATAATGTGACCGTATAAAATTTCATCGCATGTTATTGTTTGAGCAAATATAATTGGAAGAGGAAAAGCAGGTCCCGTTTGCCATTTCCCATCTATTAAAACCTGAATAAATCATTTCATGGGCTTTCATTCGATCTTCTTACATCAACTCGATTCTTGTCTTTCTCTGTTATAGGACCCAATCCACCCAAATAATACAATTTTCCTTTGAAATAAGCGGCAGATGCAAAATAACGCCATCTAGGAGGATCTGGTCCTGCAAAGAATGCAATAAAATTAAACTAATCTATTGACTTTTTTAATGCTACCTTTTGTAATCTGTCGAGTGTTCAGGTCAAATATTTCAAAGAGGTCTTTTTGCCTGTTCAATGCAAAAATCTAAAATTTACAAGATTGGTAATTCCAAATAAAAAAATCAACCTTATATTTTGTTGTTATTACTTCATATGGTAATAAATGATTAGTAAATCTCGCAATCTGCTCAATAGAATTAGTACGCGAATCAAATAGAAAAATTCTTCTTTCCCAAATTTTGCCGTTTATATAAGGTACTAAAAAAATAATTTTTGTTCATACGAGAAATATTTTCCTACGATAGAATAAAATTTTCCTCTCAAACGCTATCTCGAGCGCTTTCGGCAGATATTTCTTGATTATTCGCATCATTCGCTTGCTAGTCCAAGCCAATTGTCCCAGATTTTTGAATTCGGGATATTGGCAGATCAACAGTATAATTTCGACTGGTAAATTGGCTAACATCTTTGTTAAGAGATCTAAACAATCACCAAAGTATTATTATTTCAAATGGAAATAGTAGAAGAGTTGATTGAATGAGAAAGTCTGCAATCAATGGTTTAGAAGTGAATATGCACCCTATTTAGGAGACATATCAAGTTGAGATTAGGAATATATAGATTGAAGCTAAAAATAAGTGAGGAAGAAAAGGAAAAATGACTATGGAAGACGAGAATTGAGGACTGAATGAGAAGGATAAAGAATTTGATAAGTGGATCTTTGGGTCACTTACTCGCTATTTTCTGTACCTTTTCATGTACTATTTCTCTCCATTGATTATGCAGATGATTTTTGGAGGTGTGTCGTGGCCACTTTCAAAAAGCCTTTGAGTTAAAATTGCCTTCACATTTATGATCGTAGTCTAACAAGTGTGAATGACGTAGAATTGGACGGGATTTAGATTGGGAAAAGATTAAAGTTCTGAACGTCATAAACTTATGTTATGATAATCAGATTTGAAACATCATTGATCATTAAGCAGATGAAATGATGATGTTGGCCACTTTATCGAATGCTTAAGAACGCACAAACCTAGGGAGGATTTAAGTTAAGATTGCTCTGCGACCTACTCGCCATAATATTTCCTTCACAATTTTGTACTCTAACCTGAAATTTTCGGTCCGGGCAGTTTCGATAATTAGAGGGACAGCGTCTTATACTTCATTGGTTTATTTTAAGAATCCGTAACAAATCTGATAAAAACAACAACTAAAATTCTGCTAGATAAATCACAGAAATTTTCTTAATCCGAAATAAAAGTCGGAAAAGTAAAACAACAAGTCTTATTTAGTAATCGAGTAAACAATCTCCCCCGACTTTGCAAAGAAGAAATCAGGACTCGATAAACATTGTTCCCATTCCATCGACTATTTCATCGTTAAATCCAACATCACTGCTGCTATCGATGACGTTTGGCTTTGATGGCTGCGCTTTGTGTTCATTCCTGAAGTATGTCATGTTTTTGGAGATTTATGAAAATTTCGACGTTATTTTTCTCAACCTTTGTTCATAAGATCAATGGGACGAAGTTTGACCATTTTGAAAGATTGGTCTTTTCGTTATAGTCTAACCTAATCGCGAAATCCATTTAGGATTCATCTTTAAAACGAGCTTCGGTCGTGCGCTTCCTCGACTCGGCCTTTGTTTCGCAAAGGCTTCAAACCAAAACAATATCAATCAAATTCTTCTACATTGCACATCTACAACAATTACCTTTCCAATCACGTATAACACATGAAAGTCAGACAAACCTATCAGAGAACTAAGCTTGGACAGACACCCAAGCTCAACAAGAATAGTAATTGTTTAGATTAGATTTAGATGACTTACTCATTGGCTGCATTCCTCGGCACTTGAAGTTGTGCGTCACTAGTTCGTACCAATTTGCGTTCCTTTTTGAGCTGCACAGCAATTTTGTAGGCAGGTTCAGTGGGAGGCTGGACTGGTTGCAATTCGCGGTAGACATATCTGGAGAGAGATCATTCGTTGATGTAAGGACTGAATGTTGCTCACTTTTCTGGAAAAGTAGCGTTAGGAATGGGAACTCCATTGAGTTCGAGAGTCTTCCTCTCTGCCTGCAGATCGAGTGAATAGCTTCTGTCGCTGTCCCATCCAGACAGATCCCCACAGGCAACGAATTTGGCGATCCCTCGTAAATGGCCGTCCGTTAGAGATGACACATACGAGTCTGAATTATCACTATGGAAGATTGTTTACTCGAAAGGATAAATGATGCTATCTATTCTTAACCATTTAAAAAAGTAACCTATCATATGGGGAAATAAGAAAAGAATAAGGTAAATGAACTAATAAGCGAAAAGCGGAGATTTTAGGTTAGTATTTTGTAAAATATGCGCCATTTGTTCTCTTAATCAATAGGTAGATATTAATTGGTAAAATTTGATATGGAAGTATTGAGATTTTGGCCTATTTTTAAAGGGCACTACGATATCTTGATTTCAGATTCCTAAAACCCCTTTTATTATCGACAATTTAGTTTTGCTGTTTTGAAGTTTCGATTTCGCAAATCTCAAAATTAGATTTCATACGATTTTGATACTGAACCAAGGGTGTGCGGAATTCCGACCCAGAATCCTGGCGTCTTTCTTTTCCACACAGACTCACTCTCTTTCTTCTATTTTCTGTTCGCCTCACCCGGAATTCCGAGGAGGGAGTGCAGACAGCGAGAAGCTCGAAGGAAATAGAGGGTGAGTCCATGGAGAAAAGAAAGAGACGCCGGAATTTCGCACACCCCTGTACTGAACTAAAGAATGAAAATGTTTACCGTATCCTTTCATATTTGTCATTCGGTTGACCATCGTTGGAACATAGCCTTCAGGTGGCTGATAGTTTCTGCACACGATAAAGGCCTCTAGAATATTGCAATATTACGGCATCGTAGCTTGACGAGATATTTTAAGATTGAAAATGGAATAAAGAATATTATTTGACACACTATACATTTTCAAGTTTAGACATTTTTATACTTTTAGCTATCAAGGCTATTCCCTTAAAACCAAAATTCTTTACCACAACTACTTTGCCTGCTGGCCTTCGGTTTTGCAGCGTAGACTTCCTTGAAGAATTGCTTCATTTGAACATACAACAGAGACGCATTCTTGGCTCGAAAAATCTGAGAGGAAAATAGTGATTTTGTATGAAAGATAGTTGTTTTACCTTGGCGACAAAATCTCCCCCAGGCTTGAGAACAAAAGTGGCGATGTTGAAGGCGGACAGAATGAGCTGACTCTGCATGTACTCGTCCAGGGAATGCAGACCAGTCACTCAAATTGATATCGATACAAACCCGAACGAATAATGAAATCTAACCATCAGGAGCTCCATCGCACACCACAATATCTGCTTTGCAGCCATCGAAATGGTTGATTATTTCATAAGCAGTTCTCTCCTGAAAATTCGTAGACTCATTGTGGTCTTACGTGGCAGTTTGTGAATAGCGAAATGACGAAACGCCTTCTTGTAATTGACTAAATGACGGAATAATGCTGTTTTCTCGCACTATTTCTCCCTCCCCTCGCTCTCTAACACAATATGCCGTAATTTTGTCATTTCGTCAAATACCAAAAACGTTTCGTCATTCCGTCATTTATAGGTTGCCGTTTCGCATTTCTACGAAAAGTGGATTCTTTAGGAAAATTTATGCTGTTTTTCCAGGTATTGAATCGATAAAGTAAGAGCGCTTCATTATCCTGAATGTGTATTTGGTTCTCAATTGAATTTTACCGTAAAACCTCCAATAAAAGCCTACCCTTTAAAATATCAGAACTGCCTAATACCCATCTCAAATCACCTTGTAAAGTGCCTCTATGCATTATTTAGAGTATATTTACTCTTGATTCAAAATTTCTACGATCATCAGATGAAAAGTTATGACGGGTTGAAATTCTCAATTTTCCCGAAAAATGGACCTCTGAAAATAGAAGCCCGCCCACGGGCTTCAACTAGAGGTTTTACGGTATATACAAAATAATAATAATATAATTTTGAATCTCACCTCAGTAATATCTCCCTTGAGCTGAATGACGCCTTCAATGGGCGACATCGGCTGCAGATCCACAGCCACAATCTTGGCCGCTTCCCCTTCTGCCGACGTTCCTTCTCCTGGCTCGTCGTCAGGTTTTCTGCCCAACAAACGTCGGGACAAAACCTGACTCCAACTGCCCGGAGCTGCACACAAATCTACAGCTCGTTTCACCCCTGCAATTCAAAGTCATTTATGCAAAACAAAGGATATTGCGAAAAACAAGTCAGTGAATAAAGCGACATTGGAGGTATTCTCAACTGAAATAAAATTCAATGTCGTTCAATGCTGAGTAAATGAAGAGATCAATGAGAATAGTTCTCTTTCAGATCAAAAGAATATTTCTTTCAATTAAGTAAAAAATGCCAAAATAACTAATAAATAATGAGAAAAAGCTTACCCTTCAGAATCTGGAATTCATCGTCGATCTGCATCAGCTTGTAAGCACTCCTCGCTCTCCATCCCTCTTCCTTCGCAAACCGATAGTAAATGTCTCGTTTGTCCTTCGACGATTTGCCCATTCTGAGCCGGAAATGTGAGAATATTTTTGAACATTTTAAGGTTAGTAAAAATTTAACGGAATTTATCCGATTTCATTTAAGACTCATTCCAGTTTTTTAAAATTATAATTTATTGTTGAGCTTTGAGAAATTGTACCCGGAAAATTAATACAAAAAATGACCCATAAGTAGAACAATGTGACAAGAATTGTAATTGGAATGGGATAATTGAATGATTTGGCATGAAATGAGGGAGTTTGAAGGTAGTAAAATAATTGAACAAGTTCGCGACTCGTTCCACTCATCGTTTCATCCTCCAGAGAGGGGCGGGATGATCGCGATCTCGGTGGAAGGAGTCAGGTGCAGCAACTCTTCCATCTGCACGTAGCTGAACACATTCTGATAACGATGAAATGATATGTAGAACGCAATAGAAATTATATGAACTGTGTAGGAAAATAAAGTTATTTGTTTTTTCTCATGGCGTAATCCACGAATGCATTTTCAAACTGTCCCCAAAATTATCTAAAAAAAAGATAAACAAGAGAATAGTTGAATTTTTTTATATCTAGTATAATGAATTCGCATGAATTACAGAAAAATGTTCTTACCTCTGATCGACAGCGATGATACAGGACTGGGCGATGGACTCCAGGTCGGCAAAGAACTTCTGGAAGAGTAGCTGCTTGAGTGCAGAGTACTGGATCTGAGAGGGCAGCATTACCTGAATACAATTAACATTTCCACGAACTTTCAGTAAAATAATCCATTCCTTCAGAATTTGCAAGCATCAACCTATCAAAAGCTCATGAAAAATAGCGATTTGATTATCCAGAAAATTTTTCGAAGAAACACTTCGCTGACAAAGTTTAAGTTGTTCCAATGAAGTTCAATAAATTAGTGAAGTTACTTTGGTCTCCTCGCACTCAGCCAATTCCCTGGCCTTTCCGAAGAATAGCACGCGCACCTCGATGTTTGTCACTTCGCTCGAACTCGTGTCCATTTTCGACTAACTAAATAATATTTTAATATGGTCATAGTTTAAAGGTAGATATTTGGATAGGCGCTGAAAAAGCCTTGAATCACATAACCAACGAAGATTTCAAGTTTTTCGTTTATTTTAAAATACAGAATCGAGTAAAATAGTAAAAATAGTAAGAAAAATAAAATAAATTTCGGTATGATGACAGTGAAACAATGAAGACAACAGCTAAATGACAACCTGACGATCCCTTCCTTTCCCACACTATTTCACCCTACTCTAACCCCTCTTCCCTCTCTCTAACTATAGGGTCGTCAGGTCGTCATTTAGTAACTGTCAACAATGAAAGGTAGTATTTTTGAATAAATAAATAGAAAAAGAATCCCGTAATAAAGATTGGGCTTTGTTGGAGGAAATTGGCAATTACCCGAAAGAGATCAAAATGCAAAGTGAAATGAGCAAAAAAGAAGTGAAAAAATGGGATGTGATTATCCAAAGATTCGACTGATTCGAATTATTGAATAGACCTTTCGAACTAAAATTTAAAAAGAAATAAGAATTGGGCTATAAAATTAGAAGAAATTGGACTCCTGGACGAATTCGCTGATTTGCGGAAAGGCCTCGTCGATCGAGCGACGGAAGGCTGCTGCATCGACTCCACAAGCAGATGCATTCATTGACAACTCCTTCAGGAAACGATCCAACTTCCGACTGCTTTCTGAAAGGGACAACATGTAATTGTCTTTAAAAATAAGTAAATCCATGAAAATGGGTAATCTTTTCATTCTAAGTGCAAACATGAAATGAATAATAATGGCGAGATATTTCTTGATGAAGCTAGACTGGAAATTTCTATTTTTGAAAATGTCTATCTTTTGAAGGTAGTGTACAGACACGAAACAAGAAAATAGTTTTTTTCTTCAAAATACTTGACATTTGTAGTATGCTATGTATTTAAAATTTGCCCATTACCAGAATAAATTAAAAATTAGCTCACTGTGATTGATAAGCTGCTCGATGTAGCAGAAAGCGAAGGCCTTGAAATCGCCTGCCGACTGTAGCTGCAGACTCGCATTGAGCCACTGCTCCAACTGCCGCTCGGACACTGAGGCCTCTGTCTGGTGACTAGCTGGTTGCACGCTGTCACGGGGCATTGATCTGAAAATATGTATTCTTTAATTTCTAATTTGTTCTTATTGCACTTCGTTTAAATACTTTTCCCCTGCCCCTCGAATAAAACAAGCATTTTATAGCAGGGTTTCTTTTTCTTTCCCTCTTTTTATCCCTTCTTCTTTGTGCTCAATCTGCTACCCCGGTTGAAAGGAAGAAAGAATGAGACATTTTCAGAAAACGATATTTAGAATAAGAGAATAAATAGGCAAAATGATATGGTCCGAAACAAAGTCTAACCTGATAGAATTCTTGAGCATGGCCCCAATTGGGGCGTCTTTCGCGAGTTGTTCAGTGGGGAAGCCCTTGAACAGTTTCGCTAGTTGTGGATGCACATCCAGTTTCAGCCTGAAATTACACACGTTTTGTTGTGATTATTGTTACCATCTAACCAGGATGCGAGTTTAGTGCTGAAAGCGATGACCTCCCCAGTTTGGAAAGCGATGAGACAGCTGCCGATTGGAGAGGCGCGTAGCAGGGAGATCGAGGGGAGTTGCTTGTGCGCGGAGAGGAACGGGCAGGTGAACACATCTACTTGAGACATCACACAAGTACGGTCCGAGAGATTCCTAGAGGAGTTATGTCAAAATTGCTTGGGAATATGTAGGAGAATAAACACACATAGTGGCAAACAAAACTTTGGAGCCAAGCATCATTATTCCATGATAATAAAGAAATATTCATAAGCAAATAGGTTTGAAATTTGGTGGAATTCCAAAATTTGAAGCTTATTGATATATTTTAATAAAATCGATAGTTTTTGAGTAGGCTAAATATGGGGTAAAAATTATGTCTGGCTCTAAACATCTTTAATCGCTGTAATATCTGCTAGAAAAATATATATATATATATATTTTTTTAAAATTAAGTTTCTACTTATAATCAGTCAAAATGCATACCAAGAATGGATGCGCCCATTCTGCGTGAGAGCCAGAAGGAACTTGTCGTCGATGCAGAGTCTGACGCAGGGTGAATCGAGGCCGACAGTCAGCCACTCGAAGCCCTCCAGGGACACCACTGTCACTGTCGAATCCACACAGCACAGGGCGATCCACGATCTGGAAAAGAAATTGCTTTACCATTTCAAATTTGAAAGTTCAAAGTAAAATATTGCAAAACGTAAAAAAGCTTGTTAATCTCGAAGCAATGGTGTTTGAAAACTTTTTAAGCCGAGAACGCTCTGCATATGATGCATAAATTCATTTTTTCGAAGAAAAATCTCAATAATCGATAGGATAATCAGGTTCTTTTAAAAGTTGAAGTTGAAATATCACCTAGAACTGGCAGTGAGCAAAATTCCAGTAGGGAAATTGAGTTGCCAAACAGTTCGGGCACGAACTTTCAGCGTCGCTGTGGCTATCGGATTCTCGTTGTTCACATGGAGAGTTGTTTCCCTGAAATTAGTTTTGATTATAAAATTCATCTCGCACCAGGAGCGCCCGTTATTTTGATTTCGACTCGAACATTTCTTTTAATTTTATAGGCTACTATTGGTAGAGAGCGCAAGCGAGTTTGCGAGAACCATATTCCGCTATTACTTTTGCTCAGTGAGATGCATTCTAGGATAACTAAACTTTTGATAAGAAAAGTAAAATAAACATTGATTTTGAACGAAAGAATCGGCATTTTCCGGACTCCAAAATGAACACGTTTTCGCAAACTTCAAATTATTTGCAAGTTTTCGCAGGGAAAAGTTATGGGCTGATTTTTGGCACAACCGTTTCAAAAGGTTTATCGTCGATCTAGACGAGGTTTTTCATTGCATTTGACCTTTGAAGGGCACTTGGTTCCCATTTTTGGGCTTCCTTAACTACCACTTTGTGTTACATACCGCACATTTGCAGGGGGCGGAGCTTGCGCTCTCTAATTATTGGGTTGTAAAATTTCGACTCTGAATCCAGCTTCGGGAAGAATTCAACTTCACTTTTGATTGGAATATTTCGAAATTCGAATTACATCTATCCCGTTTCGCATATTCTGCATTAGGATTGCTTCACATCAAAATTTATATTATTTTATGGTATTAGGAAAAGCGAAATTTCTCGTTAATGAATAAAGACGAAATTATTCAAAAGGAAAGCTCGCCTGTTTATGTTCATTTGAAGTGCAGACTCCTTGGTGACAGGCTCGAATTCCTTCGCACCCTCCCCCACCACCTTCACTTTGAGCAGCTCGAAAGCCCTCGCTTCTGGTTTCTAAATCGGAGATTCTTTATCGTTCAGGAATGTCTTGTGGATTACCTTGAGCGCAGTAGCCATCATTTTGCCCCTTCGAGATTCCAAGGCCTGTTTCTTCTCCTCTGCAGTCAGTGCAGGCGCTTGTGCCTGCTTGCTGCATCCTGCACACATCTGATCGCCCCCTTTCCCTCTGTCTGTTGCTTGAGATGGAGCCGATGAATCAGTTCTGAAATAGAGCTGACCATTATTCTTTTAGGAGATTCTAACTACAACTAATAATGTCTCAGTTCAAATAGAAAGCATGTGAAAAATTAAGATTGCCATGCGCATTTGAACTCGAAACTATAAAAGTTATCTTCCTGATCAAATGAAAAACTAATGACAATGAACAGTTAGTTTAGACGAGTTTTAAAGACTAAATATTGTGTAGAACTCTAGTTATTTCTTTACCGATCCGTGCTTTGCCAAATCATGCAAGGGGGTAGGTTTAAGAGAAACATACCGTGTTTGATTAGCATCTTTCGTTACATTGGAAATCGTAGGCTTGCTGGTTGCACCTGCATTGTTGCTGGAAGATGTGGAGGGAGTGATTCGGGGTCGTTTGGGAGGCAGAACGGGCTCTGCCTCGGATATGCTCGAGGAAAGAAATATGGGCTGGATGCGGCGTTTGCCTGCTTCTGTTCGATCCTGAAGAAAACATTCAACAATCAGCCAAAGAGTTAAACTGGTTTTATACCTCCTTTTGTTCCTTCCTCTGCTCCATCAATTCAGCGATCTTCTTCTCGGCAGGAGATACAAATCCATTCTCCTTCACCGGAGAAGTTTGATGTCCGTTTAGGACTCCATTCGATTTCTGAAAATGATAAATTGATAAAGGGGGATTGCTAATCAATGTACTTTTTATGTATTCGATTTTGGGAACGCGTGAAAATTAATTTTTTATCTTAAATAATGAAATAAAACAAATCAGGAGAAAGTGAGAGGAAAGATTCCTTCATATCCATAGTTCGATCATTACTGAGCAGGAGTACTTAAGTTTTCTAACTTACAATGGGAGTTCCATTGACTAGAGGATCGAATTCAGTGAAGGACAGATCCAGCTCGCTGCTCTGACTCTGCCTGCAGACGTATCCATTTTGTCGCAGTCTGTCTGCCTCTCGATACTGAATCGGCACTTTCTGGTAGAGCTTCTCGCAGATGTGGATCTGAAGGACTAGAAAGTCGAGGTCATTTAGAAAGTTTAATATGACAAACTCTGGAGAAAAAACGAACTAACTGGTACAAAGATTTGCCTAGAATAGGCTAAATTTCGTTTCAGCTCTTTTGTTGGGGCGTAATAAGTTTCAACAAATGTGAAACGTTTTGTAAATAAAATTGAATAGGAAAGGAGTTTGATTGCACGAAAACTGTCACTCCGTATTCAATATTGTCACAAACCGCACTACACTTGTGTAACAAACATCCCGTTTTAATTTACTACAAAACGTTGCATTTCTGCACAATACACCCAACACGATCTTTGCTGACAAATTCTTCCCTTACAAATAGCCTGTTTTCAGATAACCCACCATATCTTCGTTAGTGACAGGCTTTCCGAATTCGTCGTCATCGAACTGCACGAGAAGGACCCTGCCGCAGATGGAGCTGATGGTCAGCTCGAGTCCGTCCCAGCTCATGTCGCTCACTGTGTTGTTGAACACATGGTCCAGGAGACACAGGGGACGCACTACCTGAAGATAAATACGACTGCTTTCTTAAGGATTGAGTGGAGACTGCAAGTACTTTGTCCAAAAAAGTTGAAGCGAGCATTTTTGTCCCAAACGCGATTCCTTTCTTTCTCCCCTTTGCGATATTTCTCCTTTCTTTCGCTTTGAAGAAAAGGAACAGACCTGAGGGACGAGCCAGATGGAGATATTGCCTTCCCTGCCACCCACGGCCACAATCGATGCAGTCACCGTCTTCCCTGACTTTGTCTCGTACGTTACCATCTGAGGACAGACAGAGACGCAGGTCGTTGCCTGAAAATGAAAATCTGAAATTGCAAGTAAAAATCTTGCAAGAAAAGTTTGTAAACCTCCTGTATTTTTCTTCAAAAATGGGTGAAAGATCGAATTTCGACTTTCTAAAACTAATGAAAACTAATGTTTTTAATAATAGCATTATCAAAGAACTATTTGCTTCAAAATCATAATTTTATGATCAAATTTTAACTTAATGAGTACGCTTTGTCTGATTTTGAATCAAGACAGCATGCCTTTCTATGTCCAACGAGGTCATTGCAGTGCGTGTCCCACTGACTTCTCTTGACGACCTCCACAGTGGGACCTCCATTGTTCATCGCAGAGGGCGCCAGGTAGTACTGTCCATCGGGTGTCCAACTACCGCGGGTGAACATCGTCGTTTGGGCTGACTGGAATAGGAAATCAGTCTTTGTAACACACAGAAACTCACATGATCGAATGGCTTGAGCAGCAGTCCTTCCTTCTTCCACTCGTCCACGAGCCAGATTCTGAGCGACTGAACAGAAATATAAATCTCTTTTTACTGAAGAAACGTGATTTGTGATAATCATGCATTACTAAATATGATCTTCTTGCATATAGTGGTGTTGAAATAAAATTGCAAACAGAACAAGGAAAATTTGACGATTTGGATTTTACGCGACTTCGTGCTCAGGAAAATAGGGTGTAGGGTTAGAAGAGAGTAAGGAAACGCTATCACACTTTGCACGCGAATTCGCAAGTTTGCGACGCCGCGAAAAATACATTTGCCAAAATCTTTCAAAGAATTTACAGCACCAGAAACATCTACTATCCGCCTATTTCTTCAATAACCTACGATTCTCGTGAAAATCCCAATAATTCTGCAGAAAATCTGACTTTATCCTGAGACTGGGACGCGAGATATCGTCCAACGGGGTCCCAGCTGATTCCCTTGACGCCCTGCGAGTGTCCGTCTCTGCTCGCATCCAGCACGACCACCTGCTCGTTGAGTTTGGCTGCCTTCCAGACGATAATCGAGCCGTCGAGAGAGCAGCTCGCCAGATAACGACCATCGGGGGACCACTCGACTTGCAGCACCTGGAAGGAGTTCGCTAAACAACACCAAGCGTCAGAGACGAGCCTCCAGACTATGTCCTCTGAGAGTGTGCGTTCTTTTGTACTTCTCGATGTTGAACTCCTTCGATCCGATCGTTCCTGCAGTGTTCACTCGGCCACCTGCAAGTTATAAAATGTAATCAAATTGTAAGAAGATTATTACTCGGTTGAAAAAACAAAAAATTTCTCATGTCTGAAAGTAGTAGGTGGCGCATAAAATTTATCAAAAGTATTCCTCGTCAACTACTTTCAGAACGGTACATTTTGAAATTAATACTTTGAGAATCAGTATGAAATTGCGATCCCGTCAAGAACATAATTAGTAAACTAGCGAAACTAAAAGACAAACGTAGGCAAACTTACAATATTCATAGACCATGATGGTCTGATCGTCAGAACACACAGCCAGACGACCGTCGGGCGACCAGCGAGCACAGTTCAAAACTGCTGAAATTCATCAATTCAGCAAACACCAAAATATCAAATAGTACCGTCGTGTGGAAGTTTGGCGAGCAATTTGGGGCAGGATTGATTCTCGAATTTGTCTTTTTGACGAATTGGTTCGTAGTTCCAAATCGCCAACATCCCGCGGGCGCCTTCCTGAAGTTATACGATTCTATTTTTACGAATTTGTCGATTGGAAATACATACGTCCGCTAGTTTTGTATTGTTATCGGCTTTAGGTGCGAGAAAATAACGAAAAATAGATCAGAAAAACCTACCTCCGCCTGTCCAGCAGTTGCAAGTCGATTTCCATCGGGATGAATGTGGACGGAGAAAATTGGAGCACCTTGAAATTCACTCTACTTTTCTACTAAATTCGAGTAATGATGCAAAGCCTATCTTTAAATTCGTCTAGCGAGAACTAAATTTCGAAAATGCATCCATTTTCAGGGAAAATAACACACAAATCTTACCTTTTCCATGGGAAACCCAGTTGGGGGCAACTATTCGCATCTCGATTCAGTCGCCCTGCAACGAGACGAATTATAAATACTTTGTTTCAAAGAAAAAATTCGAAAAAATCTAAACGATTGGCTGTTGGCCAGAGAATAACAGCAATTCTCAAATGGACAGATATTTCAAGGACAGAGACTCGGTTCCCGCGTATTCAAAATTATTGCAAAGGCTGACAGATTTATTGAGGTTTGTCAAGTGAATAAGTGAATGACATCAGTGTAACGTAAGAATACAAATACAACCAAATAAACGAACAAATACAATCCAATCTTTGTAATATGGAAATGGGGAATAATGAAGATCAAAATTAAAGTAAGTGAAAGAGCCAACATGTCAAGGTAATACCATCATAAATAAGGTCGTGTTATTGCTCACTACTAGGATAAAGATGAATAAAAATGAGAAGTGGCAGCAAAGGAAAAAATAAAGAATTTTGTCTTCATTACTAGCATAAATGCTGGTGGTAAACGAAAGAAGCAATCAAATAAGAAATAAGAACTCGGTTAATGTTGATTCAAAACGTGAAGAAAGGTGATAACGACTGAAAATGTGTAGTTTACTAGTAGCATAAAGCGAGTGGTAAGAAGTGAATAAAAAGGATTAAAATAAAAATGTTATATTTTGTTGAGTTGGGATGAAAGAGACAGAACGTTTGCATGTCAAATTGATACAAAAAATAATAAGTTAGAAAGCAAAACGTGAAATTTAACCAGAGCACATGAGACAGCCCTCTTGCATGGTGCAGATAGGTCCGTCTGCGTCGTCCGCTGCCGACTTCTGAGACTGAGAATCGTCGGCCTAAAATGAACTATTATTAATGGCTGCTCAATTATTTAGACGAACGAATGAACAGGTTTGACCATATTCAATAGTCAACATGATCAGAAATAATTGCTAAGAAAGATGATAGGTGAACAAAATCAATTATCCTACCGCAGGATTAGCCTTAGTTCCGTTGCTGACTCCACTGGTCTTGAGCTGCGACTTATCGACAGTGAATTGAACGGCGTTTACAGCCGGCCTGGTGCGCAGATAATACATGCCGGTCTTAAGACCTTTTTTCCATCCGTAGAAGTGCATCGAGGTGATTCCCGCGTACGAGGGACGCGCCATGTGGATGTTCAGCGACTGAGACTGGTCGATGTAGGCGCCTCTGAAACAAACCATCTTCCTTGCAATTTTCAAATCATTTTTAATGTCAAAAGGAACTCTCAAATGAAGCTTACACAAAGCTCTCAACAATTTTCAGATCTTCCAAGCAGCTCCAAAATAATATGAGAAAAGACATGGAGAAGATAATTAGCTATATAAATTGTCCGAACCTGTCGGCAGCCATTTCGATAATCTCTTTCTGGCTCATCTCCCACACAGTCAGGTAAAGCTGCTTGACGTCATCGGGAATGCTCTGCAATTCGTTCATTATTCATCCTCTTTCAGCGCCAATTCCAACCGAAATGCTCTGAATGGATCCGTTGTTGGCGATGATCATGTTCTTCATGTCCTCGTTCCACAGATTCATCTCCACCAGGTCCTTCAGCAAATGCGGGTTCACGATTTGGAAATCTCCTGAAAGCCATAAAGTTGTTATTCCTGATTAAGGTAGCCTAGAAATTGCAAACAGGGCTGGGCCGGAATGGACTTTTGAAACACCCGGAACCGATATCGGAATCGGAAGTTCCGGCCCAGTCCTGATTGCAAAGCTACGAAAGAATCTACGAGTACTGGAAGAGAAGAATACTTTTCCATCCCCAATACAATACTTGGTCAATCTTATTCCCACGTCATTATGCAGTTTTTCCGATAGATATAGAAGAAGCTGATAATGCATTACCCGAAAGGACTCGGCGACTGTATATGTTCGAGGTATAGGGCTCGATAGATTCGTTGTTGCCGAGGATCTGCGCGGTCGAGGCCGTGGGCATCGGGGCCAGCAACAGGCTGTTGCGCACTCCGTGTCTGCAGAAAGGAATATTCAATCAGAAGTATCGAGTGTAGCAAGAATTAGCATTAGTTTTCAAATTATTATCTTGGGATTAACTTTTTCGATTCATCCCTTTGCAAAAGTATTCTCGAAAGCAGCTTTATTTGAAGTTAGAAGTGGAGAGCCAATATTTTCGCATTCCAATAGCAGGAAATACCTACTTCTTGATTTTAGCCCTGAGATCGTCCCAATTCCACTTGCCAGTGGGAGTCACATTCCACATGTCGAACTGCAGAATGCCCTTCGACACCGGCGATCCTTCGTACGTTTCGTACGGGCCTGAAATTTACTGATGATTAACGAGTTTCATTTTCTTCCCTTCTTTTAATCCAAGTGGTTATTAATCAAGTCAGAAAACTATAGCAAGGCCAAGATGAAAGCGAAATTTGAAACTATCGCAAATGAAATAGTTGAAAATTTTCGCCGAAATTTACCAAGTTTCTGAGCCAATTCGCAGCTGGCCTCGAGTGCACCAAAGTAAATCGTCTCGAAGATCTTCTTGTTGAGCTCCTTTGCCTCAGGGGAAGTGAAGGGGAAACGCAGCATCATGAAGGTATCGGCCAGACCCTGAATGCAGAATGCTCAGATATGTTCACTCTACAGATTCTCGGCCAGGGCTGCCAATAAATGTGCCCGAATAAGACCCGATTGGATCTCTCTCTCTCTCTCCCACTTTCGCGCTTCTTCCACTCGATGTCCCCCTATGCTACTTCTCGTTTTCTGCTTTCTTTTATATGACGGGCATTTAATGTCCGATCGGGTCTCAAATGTCAATAATTTGAGTATTGCAATTCCTTGATACCGAGATAATGAGATTTATCTGATATCAAAGTAATTCACTGTGTAATCTTAATTTGGGATCAAATGCTCCATTATTCAAACTTTAATCGGACCCAATGACATTTCCTAATGTTTGATGTCGTCTACAAATTCCAAAAATAATCGTTCTGTAATTAGTTTATTAGCTTACCTGTACACCTAGTCCAATGGGACGATGACGGAAATTTGAGCGACGAGCCTCCTCGACCGGGTAGAAATTGATGTCGATGATGCGATTCAGATTGCGGGTCGCTACCTGAAAATTGTCCACTCATTCCTCAAAGAATAAAGATGAATGTTTTCGAAAGTTCGTTCTTCAAATTAAGAAGAAAACCTAATTCGCTCACCTTGGTAACCTCCTTGAGTTTGTCGAAGTCGAAAGACTTCTCTGTCGCATTGACGAATCGAGGCAGGGCAATGGAAGCCAGGTTGCACACGGCAATCTGCAATGATGACCTTCTTTATCTCCTTCTTCATTCATTTAATTTTTACCTCATCAGGACTGGAATATTCGACGATTTCCGTACACAGGTTCGAGCACTTTATCGTCCCCAGATTCTGCTGATTGCTCTTGCTATTGCACGCATCCTGAAATCCAGCAATGGAGCACTGTAGTTATGAGCATTTCCATTTCGTAGGAAACTTTTTCGTTTTCTTTCTCATAAACAATCGAATCTAGTCTGCTTTTGATATTGGCAGTTGAAAAGTGAATTACCTTGTAGAGCATGTAAGGTATTCCCGTCTCGATCTGATTCGACACGATGTGCTCCCACAGCTTTCTCGCCTTCACCTTCTTGCGATAGCGACCCTCTGCCTCGTATCTGAAAGTATGTTGCGTAACGAACCACGATAGTTGGTAAATAACAGGTGAAGCTGACGAAATCCATTTGTAAATATGAAAACTATAAAAATCGACGAAGATTATTTAAAAAGCGTGACGAAGAAACACGCCGTCATTTTTCCCTTTATGTCGAGTCAGATTCAAGCTATCTTAAACAACTTTCAAATTTACCCCTCATAGAGTTTCTCGAATTCCGCTCCCCAAGTATCGTCCAGATTCGGGCACTCCCTCGGGCACATTAGAGACCAGTCCTAAAAATATGGCATTTTATTTTTCAGAGCCTAAAGAAGATAATACATATTGCGGAATACTGTGTTAATTTTGAGCGTAAATAGAAGAGCAGGAAAAGATAATAAAATGCAACTGCACTGCAATTTTGTTACAGTGTGGCCAAGTTTAAATATATCCCATTTATCGTTTTCGAAATAATACTAACCAAGTCAGCCTCGACTCTCTTCATGAACAGGTCGGGAATCCAGAGAGCGTAGAACAGATCACGAGCCCTTTCCTCCTCTGGGCCGGTATTCTTCTTCAAAGAGACAAACCTGAACGAGTTGGTTTTAGAACAAAAAATGGTTTATTCTCGAATGTACTCGAAAATGTCACAGTGCCACGGTTCGAGGTAGATTGCGAAGGCACCCGGTCGCTTGTTGCCTCCCTGGTCGACGTAACGCGCTGTATTATTGTAGACGCGCAGCATCGGGATCAGACCGTTCGAAGTCCCGTTTGTCTAAAATATATGCGCATGAGTCAAAGGTTTCTTGGAAAGGCTGTATCTTTATTTTTTTAGGTGGCACCTTTATGTCGGTTTCAAAACGTACATCCTTCGAACAAGCCCATTCAAAATTCTATTTGTTATTCGAATATGTTTACCCCAGAAATGAGAGATCCAGTGCCCCTGATCTTGTGGACATTGAGTCCGATGCCTCCTGCAGACTTGGAAATGAGGGCGCATTGCTTGAGAGTGTCGTAGATGCCACAGATCGAGTCGTCGGACATAGTCAGCAAGAAGCAAGACGACAGCTGCGGGCTGCAAGGAAAATATGTATAATCTAACAAAGATGAAATAATTCTTTAGAAAGGCAACAAGACATACGAAATATTGTTTCGATCAAACTAAGCGCAAGTCCGTGTGTTGAAAAATAGCGAGACACCGAAGAAATTAAGTACTCCACTCTTTCCATTGTCCCTCTGCTCTAGTCTCCCTCTTTGCGCATAGTTCATACGCGCATGTCTCGCAAGGCGCTCTTTAACACATCAATTGTCACTTAATTTTACCGATACAATAGTATAGGGCAGCGTATGGAGAAAATCTCGCATGTTTGTTTTCAATAATATTTTACCGTCGTTTTCCCAAGGTGCCCTTCAGAAATTATTCATTATCATATTTAGAAACACGGCCATTTTTATAAGGATAAATGTCGCTATTTCTGATGTCAATACTCTTAACAATCGATAAGTAGCGAATTTTACATGAATGAAAGGACGACTTTCAAGCAGCTGATCGATATGATTCGACTTGGGAGATCTGTGTTATCAAAAGTGTCCCTTATTACCGGCAAGTTCCGGCGTTGAACAGCGTCGGGGAACCATGAGTGAAGTATCTCTCGCTGAGCAGATTGTAGGTCTCGATGGCTGCGTCGATGTTCTCCCCGTGGATGCCCACTGCAACGCGCATCAGCATGTGCTGCGGACGCTCCACTATCTGAGTTACATAAAATTATTTTCTTTTTTCTCGATAATTCTTCAGAGTTGGACTGAATTTTGCTGCAAATATCTGTTCGAAGCGGTTTGAGAAATGTGGGAAACTTTTCACCTCGAAAACCGAAAGTTTCAAGCATTTTTGAGCAGCTCCGAAAATTTTGAAGCTAGCGATATTTTCACAAAACCTTTTATTTCGATTTTTAAGGTTCAAATTCATTTTGGCACTTCTTCCAAAATTCTACTTTCGCATGCCTTTGATTAGTTCATTAGCGAAAATCAAAAGAAAAGCTGGTGAAGTTTCGATTCTAAGAATCTTAGATAAAAGTGAATAAGAGTTCTCGCCCACCTCTCTCTTGATCTTGAGCAGATAGGACCTTTCGAGGGTCTTGAATCCGAAGTATGTGAAGGAGAAGTCCCTATCGTAGACAATGGCGGAGTTGAGTCTGTCCGCATTGGCCATAATGACCTCGTAGGTCTCCTTGCTGATCATCGGAGCATGCTCGCCTGTGCTCGGGTGGTTGAAATTGTACAGTCTCTCCATCACATCGGAGAACACCTGAATCAGAATTACTAATTTTCTGCTAGTCTAATGAAGTTTTCTTCAAGGGAATGCGTTTTTACTTGCATATTAGAGATTCTTCCTTATGAAATTGGTGACACTTCACTCTAAAGACTTGTTATCAAAATGATCAGGCAGTGAGCCTAGATGAATTTACCCAGGAAAATGACAAATTTCCAATTTCCATATTGGGTCAAATTCACTAATTTCATTTTAATGAATGATGCACCTTTTCAGTCTTCTTGTGTAGGTTGGAGACAGCAATCCTAGCAGCTAGGATGGCATAGTCGGGGTGGTGAGTGGTCATGGACGCAGCAGTTTCAGCGGCCAGATTGTCCAATTCCACGGTCGACACTCCCTTGTAAAGGCCACCGATCACTTTCTGCGCCACGATCACCTGCAATTCGCTTTCATTTCCACCCAGAATTCATCAATCAGATTGTTTTGCGATTCGAAATCTCCCTGTCCCAATTTTTCTCCTGAGATCAAGATCTCGAGATATTCTTTTATTCATTCAGTTTTATTCTTTTTCATTCTAAATTCGTCAATTTTACCAATAAGTCATTTTGAATCGGTACAAGAATTTATCTTTGAAAAAATTACGAGATAGGACCCCCATGATTTCGTGCTATGTTTGTGAGCCTACCGTGTCGACGTGGTCCGGATTGAGTCCGTAAGCGAGTTTACCAATTCGGCTCGTGATTTTGTCGAAGTGAATGCCCTCCTGGCGTCCATCTGAAAATGAGAAAAATCATCAAAATTCTCTCGTCATTCCGACTTTCGAAAATAATCGTAAAGTCTGGTTTTCCGGGAAAATTTGCTGATAAAAAGAGCAAATAGACTGTACCTCTTTTGAGAACGAACATGCTGGTGTGGCGTTGCATTGGTATCCAGAGACGAGGAACAAGAGTCGAATGATCAGAGCGCTGCAATAAATTTTCGTAAATTTTCTCGAGCACTCAAAATGGATAGAAAATCGAAGGATAAAAGATAAAGAAAATTGAAACGAGAGTGAATGGGATTCGGAATCCCTAAAAATAAAAAATACGATTTAAGAAATGATTTTAAACAAAATTTAGTAGAGCTTCTTACAAAATAGAATTTTGAAAATTTTTAAGGGAAGAAAAATATAGTAAGAGAAGAAAGGAGCTAAACGGCCCAAAAATGGAAAAAAAAAACCACTGAAAGGTTCCCTATTCAAATTTGAACGCCCGGATTTTTAAACGAACGATTTCGCAACTGCTGCTACGTAAGCGGGAGGATAACCCCAATAAGGGGATACGAAGCAGAACAGACAAACAGACAGACGGTCCCTCATTTGCCCATTCAAACATCAAATTCTCGCGCGCTGCCTTTCGCGCCAATAATCGAAAAGATAGGAAAGAAATAGAATGGCATAAGACAGGAAAAGTAACGAAAGGGGAGGGGCGAGGAATACACAATGGTGACAGGGCGAGGGTCAGGGGGTGTGACGTAGGCAGGGATATAGAGAGAAAAAAGATAGAAACAAGTAGACAGAACACTTGCACAAATGCGGTCCTGAGACTAGTAAGCAGAAAAGACTAGGGGACACGTTACACAAAATACGCAGACTTTCGAAAATATTTGAAATGTGAAGGCCAAAAATATGCTTGTTGTCCAGTGAGTGAGTTGTTTTTGAAACATGAGAAGAGTGAAAAAGTGCTCAATGCAATTTGAAAACGGGTTTGAAAACATGGAAATATGGCACTTTAGGGACCATGCTATAAAAGCAATTGAAATAAACTGCTCATTCTAATGAAAAATAACAATTTATTAAAAATTTCAAATGAATCACCTACATAGAACCCGTTAGTATGGACCTGTACACATTATGAGCTGAACAAGCCTGGGCAGAAATGCAATTTTTAAATCGGGAAAAAATGAACAGGAAAAACGAGGAACAACGTTCTACGGTTCTGTTCAAAAACAATCTATTCCCCTTCCAAGACTTCATCCTTCACTTCCACCTTCTGCCTCTTCGTCGGTGTGTCTTCCTGTCCTTCATCGTTCATTCTGCTCTTCTCTTCTCGCTCCTTCTGTGCCTTCAGCAATCTTTCGTAGTAAGATTCCTTCTTTTCAGGTTTCTTCTTATTTTCTGCAATTTCCTCCTCTTCTTCGACCATCTCGCGAGTCATCGGACACATTGGATCCTTGCCCTGAAATTTAAAAGTAGGTAGAAAAAATGTAATCACATTGATATTCCTGAGGGCAGTATAAAAGAGGTGCGCAAAATCTTGGAACAATCAGTGATACTGAGTGTTGCATTTGTCCATGTAAGTTGATCCAATATGGATGAAACTTTGAACATTACTATACTTCGATATGCCTTTACATGCTACAAGTCTCATCCACATCGGTTCAGAATAGGCGAGCAAATGAAGCTCGTTAAATATCATTCATTGCCCCAAACTTTTGAGCGTCACTAAACATAGTTTTATGCTTCTTCTCAAATAAAACTATGCAGTCTAAAAACGTCATGAACTGACAGGGAAATTCTCCACATAAAAACTCAGCAGATCTGATAAAGCTTCCAAAATAGGGTTTTCGATGACGCTATCTACCTTTATCATGTCGAAAAGCACTTAATCGTAATCAGAATCTTCAAATTTTGAGTCGGACCGCCTTTTTCGCCTTGTATTGCACAATTTTTAAAAATGGAATACATGATTTCGCAAGCAAAACAGTTCATTTCCTATCGAAATCCAAGTGAAAAGGAGTAAGATTTCAGAGTGCGGATTAGGCATTTTTAACTTAAAAATCGTGATCAGCATCGTCGAAAATCTCACTTTTGGAAATATCATCCAGATGCAAATTTCTGTGTGGGAACCCTCATCGTGAATCCTATTTTTCAAAAATTTCATAATGATGGCTGATTCAAATTGATCCTGCATTGATACACTTCTAATTGCATACCAAGAATTGTCTGACAGCCCGATCCTCCTCTTCCAGCCTTTGTCTTTCTTCTCTCTCAGCCTCACTCTCCTGCACTTCTTCTGCTCCTCCCTCCTGCTTGTCATCGTCAATTTTCACCTCCCCATCAGGCGTGAAGAAGCCGACGTCTTCCAAAATGCAAGGAGGGCTCACTAGTCTTTTCAGGCTGAAAAAGGGAGTTTCCGATCAAATTTACAGATTTCGATTCTTACCTGATGACGACTCCCTCCTCAGTGAGATATCTGGAGAATTTATCGACAGTCCGTGCCAGTCGATGCATGTCCAACTTGTCGCCCTCCAACGCACTTGTCAGACCTAAAATCGATTCGATTGACAGGGAGAACTCCCACATAGAAAACTCAAATTACAAGCAAAACAGCCCATTTCCCATGCAAAATAGAAATGCAAAAAATCCAGAGTGCAATTAGGCACTTTTTGACTTCAGAATCGTGATCAGCGTCATCGAAAACCTATTTGGTAAGTTTCATCAATATCTGAGTTTCTACGTGAGAATTTTCCCTATGAGTTTGATAAATTTGTCAAATTGGAATACCGATTTTGAATTCCTTCTTGATCTGAATGACGGAATCGATGACTTCTCTGCAGGTGTTCGAACTCTTGAATTGAATTTCCACGAAATCATCCACAGTGACCAACTTCCAGTCCTCACAAAGCACCTGAAAGTTCGAGTTTCTCAGAAAATAGTCCTACTTTCCTGAATTGAGAAATTAGATAGGATCTCAGCGAAATTAAAATTATTTCCGACCTTCTTAGCGACGATGAGAACGTAGAGAGCAGGCACAGGCATCACATTGCAGACGTAAGGCTTGGTCGTTTCCAGCAGCATTCCATAGAAGGGAATTTGGTGGAAATTCGAGTAATTCTGCGAATCTTCTTGAGCATTCAACGTATCTGAAAATTTAGCTTTTTTCCTTGAAGAATATCATTTTCTTCTTACGTAAATGATACTGTACAAGGGACGAGTTTGGATGGATTTGTGTGAAGGGCTTGAGGCGAGAATGTGAGTAGATTTCTTGGCCTTGCTGGAAAGTATCTTTTGTAAATTTATTGAAGATTCCGGAAAATAACCTGATATTTGTTGGCTGGATCAAGGAGAGAGTAATTTGGATATAGACCACAAGCGATAACCAAACGAATAAGCTGAAAATTTTAGGAGTGTTCTCTTGATCTTTGATTAGTCTAACCTCAGCTTCTTTCCTCCTCAATTTATGGCTGCTTCTGATCGCATCGACATCCCTCTGCTTGTGACTCAGCAGGAATTCAACTGTCTTCACGTCTGTCTTCATTATGTCTGCTTCGGCCTCTATAAAATGAGGATATAAATCCTAAGTTCAAACTTCCTAACCAATTTCCTCCTCAACTCGTTCATCCAGAATGGTATCGAAATGTTTTTCGGCACGCAAAACCTTTCTCGACTTTTCTTTATTCCTAAAATCAGTGCATCATTGCAGGCCTTTTTGTAAAGTTCATCGTTCATCCATATGTACAGTTCATCGTTTGTAAACTTCATCCACTATTATAACAAGGGCAGGATATGATGTTTTCCAAGCAATCAGCCTATTGAGTAGGCTGTTTTTATCATTGAACCTACCTATTCCTACCCTAACCTAGCCTGGCTACAAGAACAAGAGTGGATGAAATTTACAAGAAGTCTTCATTCTGCATCATTCATTAAAAATTGTCTTCTAATTTTTACTTACCTAGCAGCCCGTTTCATCTCGAACAGTTTCCTCTTCTCTCCCTGTTCAATTCTCCTCTGTCGCGAATCATCTTCACCCAATTCTTCAGCTGTCGGTTTTTCGATGAAACCGCTGTCTTCCAAAATCTGCCTGAAATTTTTTCGTCAGGGGGTAAATGTGAAAAGATATTATGCAATAATGATGCAAAATAAGCAATGCCATGCCTGTACTGCATTCTCAGCTTGCTGATCTCGTACAGTCTATGTTCATCGAGGCCATTTTCAATCGTCCATCTCTTCGCCTTTCCGCCATACGCCTTTTGAAGAACCCATTCTCTGAAATTCTAAAATTGTAAAGAAAATGGGTTGACAGTAAGAAAGTTTTGTCACGTTTCTTTTTTTGAATTCCTCCAGTTTCCTAAAATGAAGAGCGAACTTGATGAACTTAGCTTTGATATGTTTTACCATGTAGATGAAGGAATGAAAAGTTTCATCGGGCACAAACTCATGTTCTTATGTTCACTAACGGTCAGAAACAACGCGATTTACTGTTTCATGCCTTGGGCTGTGTTCCTTCTCTCGAAAAGAAAGAAAGAGCGTATTGTTCCCCCATTTTATCTCTTCATTTCTCCTCATCTCAATACTTTTCCAGCCCTAGTTCTAGCAATTTGGCTGTGAAGAAACATGGTTGATTTGGTGTCGGAAACTAATTTTGATAAATGGGAAACAGACTTGAAGAAAATATTGCATCTGACAGAACTTTCTTAGCAACCTATTGAAATGGAAACCTGAAAAGGGCGATGAGAGTGAACGGATCGCCCATGGGAGAAGTAAGGGGAGCCCTCTTCTCGACGGTGTCCGGCTCGCGGAAGGAGCGGTTCGTGAATGGACTCTGCACGGACAGACCGGCTGCCACGGTCAGCATCACATCGAATTGGTCGACCACACAGCCGTAGATCAACATCTGCAAATCGATTAATGATAATAGCCATCTTACGAGGGATGTAGGCAGAAGAAAGCAAATGACTTTCAACATTCATCTGGGAAAGCATAACTCCTTGAATCGATTGGATTCATGGATCAATTTGAATGGAAACAATTCATTTGAGATCCATTTTCATTTGGCAACCTGGGAAAGTAAGCAGTTGCACATTGTATACCAAATAGTATGGAGAAAGAATCTTTTCTCGTAACAAACATCATGTTATTTCGCATGTAATGATGCTACGATGCACTACTTTTCCAAATTAGCCTTTAATTTCATTTCTACCGGCATTATTTTCACTTCCCCTCGTTTTTCAGAAGTTGGATATGCATTGAGTTCAGAATTCAAAAAAGCTCACTTTTGCAATGGAGACGTCCATAGGCAATTTGGCGACTGCGTTACCCAGTGCTGTGAGTTGATTTTCCCGATCCGAATACAAAACTCCCTGAAATTAAAAAATTCGTCAAAAAACTTTCAAGCTTTTTGTAAAAGCCGCAAAGTTGCAGACTTGTAAAGTCGTATACTTCCAAATTCGAATAAGGGTAGGGATAGGGGCCGCTAGGGAAATATTTGTCTAGAAAAGATTTTCAAAATGTACTTAACGTTTTGAGACTGGAACATTCTCTAGCAGTCTTATTCTTAACCAATTGTATTGATGGATAAAATTTCGCCGGTATGCGGCTTTTAGAAGAAGCCAACCAACAAGATAAGATGAACCTGGAACTTCAACTTCTCCAGTGCCTCATCCAATGCATCCTCTGCCGGTCTCTCGATGAAGGGAAATGTTCTTGGATCCACTTAAAAGGGAACGATATAAAGAAAGGCTATCTCGCATTCTTACATCCGAGATTGAGACTGATCATTCTGAGTGCCATGTCCTGCAGAGAAACGCGATGGATTTCCGAGGGCGTGAAATCGTCCATTTTGTCGAACTGCTCCTGAAATTATCAATTGTACAACTTTCTAATTTAAGAGGACCACAAAAAATCAAGCTTTTCCGGATTCTTTTTGAGAGACTGAAATGTTTCGTGATTTGATGATCCTCTTTAGATGGAATTACAGAAACTCAATAATCTAATCAACGAGAAGTTAGCAAAGAAAAGAAAGGGGAAGTTTTTGAAAACCAAATCGTTTACACCTGCGAGTAGAGTCGATAGCAGATTCCGGGTCCAGTTCGACCAGCTCTGCCTGAAATTCACAGCTCATCTCAACCACTTCACTAGTTCGTCTTGCCTTTTCTCTGATTTGCCGATGCTTTCGATACCCAGAACTCAGTGAGTTTCTGCGTCCCCGTCCCAGATTCGTATTTGATCAGATTCACCTGAAGTTTCTAATTTAGTAAATTGAAATGGGGAAAACAATGACCTACCTTTCCCGAGTCGATGACGAATCTGATTCCATCGATTGTGACGGACGTCTCGGCGATGTTCGTGGAGAGGATGCACTTGCGACTCCCGAGAGGGGCGATGTCGAACACTTTGTCCTGTTCGTCCACCGACAGGGTACTGAAAAGTACAGAATGTGCTCTACCGCAGGATTGCGCAAGATTCGATGTTTTCTCGAACGGGAACGACGATGTTAAAAATTCGAAACTTTTTCAATCATTAAATGCTCAAAAATCCTAAATTTTCTCCAACTTTCTTAATAATCGATGGAAAATAGAAAGAAATAGTTTACATTTATAGTCGAAGCTTTAAAATATGAAAAAAAAAAGGTCAAATTTGAACAATTTTTTCTCACTATTTTTAGGGTTTTTCGGAACATGGACGAGTAGGAATTTAAAAATCTGGGACGGGGACGGATAGATCCTGCACAGGCCTGGTTCTATGATCCAAAATAAGTCAATACCTGTGCAACAAAAGGATAATCCACCCCTTGGTCAATTCAGCATAAGTCTTGAGAGTCTGTGCGACAGTCTCGATTTCTGCTACTCCGTTCAGGAAAATCAGCACATCTCCACGCTGATTAGAAGGGGTTTCCTTGTCGATTTTCTGAACAAATTTAGTCAAAAACAGAATAAAGCTTTATGCAGCCCTAATAACGAATACGATAGAAAATCTCGGGCTTTGCACGAGTACTAGCGCAAAACTCGGAAAAATCTATTTCGCTTATGCTATGCATAGAAACAACTAATAATAGCTGAGTGTAAAAGGTAAGTTCACTTAAATCTAAAAATGCATACCTCAAGTATTCTCAAATATGGTTCTGGGTCGATTTTGTGATTCTTCTTCTCGGCCTCAGCGATGAACTGCTTGATTGGGTGATATTGAAGTTGAATGGGATACAGTCGTCCAGGAACCTGAAAAACCAAATGTTTGAGTTTTACTCTCTATATCCACGAGATGAGCGTTTGCAAAGGGAGAAGGGAAGGAGTACCCATGAGATTCAACCATATGCTTCAGCGTGTTTGAACTTTGCCCTCTTGTTTTCCTCCAGTGCGATGCATCGCGCTCACATATACGCATCCCACCTTTATATGCAAACGTTTGTCTCATAGATAATGAAGAGCTTGACAGTTTTGTACCTCAATAACAGGAGCTCCTTGGAAATAGTCGCTGAACAGAGTGAGGTTGATCGTGGCGGACATAAGAATCAGTTTCAGATCTGCAAAAGGATAATTTTGTGTGAGAATGTGTAGTAATATAAAGTACCTGGCCGTTTTTCGACTAGATCCCTCAGCAGACCAATCAGCAGATCAGACGAGAGATGTCGTTCATGCACCTCGTCCAATATTATCACCTAGATTTTAGAGAAAGAAGTTAACGCATTTCAGAAAATCGAATTACATTGTACTGTTGCAGAAGGGAGTCGTTCTCCATCTGCCTCAGCAGCAATCCCTCAGTCAGAAACAGCATCTTTGTTCGTTTCGATTTCGTCGTTTCGAACCTGCAAAATATTCATTTTTAAAGGCGCGCAATTCGTTCATTTCGAATGCTCTTTCTCAAATTATCAAAAATAGTGATGTGCGGCCAATAAGTGCGAAAGCAAACACGATTTTAATTAGGGTCCCCTTGCAAAAACGCATTTGCGGCAGAAACTTGGCAGTTTGAAACCAAACATTTTGGAAGAAAGTACCCTTCAAGCCCAAAATGTCATCAAGGTCTCCCCTAAATCGACGGTAAATCTGATAAAATCGTTCTCTGCCAAAAATCAGACCAAAATCCCGGCAGTTACGCACAGGCAATAGTTCGTTTGCGAAAATGCGATCATTTTGGGTGATAGATTTTTGGTATTTTTTCGGTCGGCAAATTTGTTTTTTTTCTTCGCAGAAGTCTTATTTAACAACCCAGTTCAACCTTTCTGTTCAAGAACTATTCCGAAAACACAATTTGACATATCCGCCTTGAGGACTCTAATTTGAATATCAACGTTTGCCAAGTCGTTTTGACGCCAGACCTAGGGAGCATTTGAGCCACTCTCAGAAAATATACAGGGGGCAAGTCGCATTATCTTTCTGACTTGGTCTCCCATAGGTCTGTTTGACGCGAATCAATATTGGACGGCAAATTTATGCTATTTCAGAGTGCTTTCGTTTAAATAACTTCAATGAGTGGTCGATTTTAGAAATTTTGCTTGCGTCCAAATTCTTGATCGTCACTGTAACTGCTCACCTAATCTGATAAGCGACCTCATTTCCATAGACGTTGAGCGTTTCGTAAGCGACTCTCCTGGCCAATGCAGTGCAGGCAATTCGTCTCGGCTGAGTGCAGGCGATGCCCGAGTAGCCTGCTTCCAGGAGATATTGGGGAACTTGCGTGGATTTGCCGCATCCGGTGTCTCCTGCGACTATAAGAACTTGGTGCTGAAATGATCATTCTTCTTACTGCGTAAGCTTTCTTTCTGAATGTTCAAAATTAATTCGAAAAGTGGAATAACTATTTCTGAGAGATAAATTTCAACTATTTTATACATTTTCCGTATTTTGGAAGTAGAACTACTACGGAAACCTCCTTCAAGATATGCTATTTCACTTTGTGAAGAAAGTTTATACATACTCCATTCCTTGAGAGAAGAGATTATTCAGTTCTTTTTGATAAAAAATATCAGTTTTCTTTTCTTAACATTTGTGTAATTCCATAATCCTTACATCTTTGAGTAAATCGACGATTTCAGTCTTCCGTTCAGCAATGGGCAGTTCTCTCTGCGATTTCCTCAGATCTCGTATCTTCTTGAATTTTATTTCGTTGAAGAAATCGCAGGACAGTCGAATGACGTATTCGAAATGACGGACGAGCCAGGCTGGCAGCTGAAAATAAAGTTGCTGAAGAAAGTCTTCTTCGAAAAATGACTCACGTGCGAAAGTGAATGGGGAATTTCCTGCTGCTCTCTCTGGGACATGACGAAATAAGACTTGCTCAAGTCCTGTGGAATGCCCAAATCATCGCATTTTATTCGACGCGGATCGAAGTGGTCATCAGTCTCGCCACCGCTTCTACAACAGAGCTACATCAATGATTGGTTGAAAAAGTAATGGAACTTTACATTTAGACTAGGCAAACTTCCAACTAGGACAAAAAATGCTAGGGGGAGGGGTACGCAAATAAAAATTTTTCTATAGAAAGTTAGCAGAAGAATTCGGCTTAAGCCCTGCCTAGGTCTGTTTCCAGACATTTTGTCGACGAAACCAATATGCGCAGCGATTCAATTTTCGAGAAAAAATTCAGTCTCGGAATTTAAAAATCCACTTGATTCTTTCAAAGAACATAGGAATTGAATGAATTTTATCATTCTGATCAGAAATAAGACAATATTCTCACAGGTGATGTTCTGACTTCACATTCAACTTGTCGTTAGATTTTTTCTTGAAAATTTTCCGAAAGTGAAATGAAGCGATACTTTTAGCTATTCAACACCTCCTATTTTTACTTCAGCTTCTCTGAATACGGAATCCTTCTCACAATTCCCTGCATAAAACGTGTAAACTTTTCGGAATAAAAACTCAAATCACTGAATTTGTATTAATTTGAAATTGAAACGACTTGCTTGATGAACCGATTGAAGTAGGAATTGATGAACTGTCTCTGCGTCTTGGCTCGTTCTTCATCTTCCTTGGACTGTTTGCTACTTGCCTCAGTCGGCAGGAAGTGCCTGAACAGCGAGCCTCGACTCTCATCCCATTCCTCCTGCGAGAGTCGATACATTCATGGGGTGGACTTAGCTGCAAAAGGTTTATATCTGTGTGTTCAACATGCCAGAAAGAGATCGACAGAATAGAATTTAAATTTTCGAAAATGGAATGCTGAAAAAAACGATGAAAATTCATTTTAAAAAATATAGGGAATTGCTGAGGAACTGATTCTGAATTTCGGTTCACGTTGGTCAGGAACATCAGAAGATTTGAAGAGCAGAAAATTTCAAAGAAAAAAACATGAAAAGTACAGAAGAAAAAAATCGAAGTTTCAAATAAAAACAGCGACTGACTTCGTGCTCAATTGACACATTTTCGCAAGTGGGAGTGCATCCATTTTGATTCGAATCACTCCTTTTATTTTTCCCATTTTTGGTGTGAAGTTTGTTTTTTTCGGTAATTCATCGTGAAAAATGGATTCTGACCTGTACGACGAGTTCGGCAACTACATAGGACCGGAGATCGATTCGGACGATGAAAATGAGGACGACATTCCGGTCGGAGGGGGCTCTGATGACGAGAAGGAAGATGAGGATGTGAGTCTGAATGAGTTGATTGATTGGGAGGTAGGGAATGTTCAGGAGCACATGGAGGATGACGAGGGAGAGGAGATCCCACAGAATCAGATCGTTCTGCACGAGGACAAGAAATACTACGCTTCTGCTGTCGAGGTTGCATTTTCCTTTTTTCTTGAATTATTTTCTTCTTCTTCAGGTGTACGGCAAAGATGTGGAGACGATTGTGCAGGAAGAGGACGCTCAGCCGCTCACCGAGCCAATCATCAAACCGGCTACCCAGAGAAAATTCCAGGTTGAGCTCTCAGATTCACCCTTCTGTCTTATTTAATTGTTTAGTCGGTGGAACACAATCTGCCAGAGACTGTCTACAGCAAGGAGTACCTGGCTGATCTGATGGACTGCCCACACATCATGAGGAACATCGCCATTGCAGGGCATCTCCATCACGGAAAGGTCGGCTGATATTTAGGATCCCCTCTCAGACCAAGTCATGGCTGTTTTAAATTGGAGATTTACGTTCGAAATTCCGACTTGCCTCTGAAAAGTCATGATTAGTATGCAAAACTGGGCACTTCTAAATCCAGTGAATAGTTTGCACACTTAGCTCTGCTGAGTTTACAGAAAGAAATAACTAGCATTCCAGACGACCTTGATCGACTGTCTGATGGAGCAGACGCACCCCGAATTCTATCGAGCCGACGATGCAGACACGCGTTACACGGACACTCTGTTCATAGAGCAGCAGAGGGGCTGCTCCATCAAGGCCATGCCCGTCACCATCGTGCTCGAGGACAGTCGCAAGAAGAGCTATCTTCTCAACATCATTGACACTCCTGGTTAGTGCTAGAATTAGTCGAAAGTAATCAGACATGGACAAAATTTATTCTTTCTGAGACGGGGACGGATGGGAATTTCCTAAAATTTTGCACACAAATAGATATGGTCGGAAAAGTGGCAAAAGAAAGTCTGGGACGGACCAGGAAAGGGAATAGGTAGATTTTGTTCATACCTGAAATAATATTGAATTGAAAATGAATATTTAAGTTTTGTACTGAATCAAGCAAGCAATGATTTGTGTGAGATATCCTTCAGAACTTGGAAAGTTCGTCATATAAATTTAGTAAATTTCGACTTAAATCTCAGCTTTCCCTTTCTATTTTTTTCTAAAAGATCGTCGATGATTTTATTCAAATTTTAAATTCAACTTTTCCAGGACACGTGAATTTCTCGGACGAGATGACAGCGGCCTTCAGACTGGCAGATGGAGTCGTGATCGTTGTGGACGCGCATGAAGGGGTTTGCAGGATTATCATCTCTTTTTATTCGCCTTCATCTTGTTCAGGTTCTGATGAACACAGAGCGAGCCATCCGTCATGCAGTTGCGGAACGACTGCCAGTCACACTCTGCATCAACAAAATCGATCGCCTCATTCTGGAGCTGAAGCTGCCACCTGCCGATGCCTACAACAAGCTCAGACTCATCATCGATCAAGTCAATGCACTGCTTCAGTTAGTTGATTTTATCATTGGCTTTGAATACAGTTACGATCATGTTGAAGACGGAATTCGGATTCTGACGATCTTTCAATCAGTCTGACTATGAATTTGTCTTTGAAGCATTTCGAAATGCAAGCTCAGATACACAGATATCGATTCTTCTTCCAATTCCCTAGTTGCGTTTAGTCGATATGTTTAGATTTGATGACGACTAAATTGTTTCTTTTTCTCAAACATCAATCAAATTAAGAATTGGCTCTCTATTTTTTTTTTTTTAAATTCAGTAAAAATATGATTCAGAACGTTTTCCGATGAGGAGCTGCCAGTGTTGTCTCCTCTGCACGAGAATGTGATCTTCTCCTCTGGCCGCTACAACATCTGCTTCTCTCTGCTCTCCTTCGCTCTCATCTACGAGAAACAATACAGTGAGCAAGCCATTCCCCATCCACTTCCAGAACAGCCGCCATCCAACTCATTACTTTATTGCAGATGGCGCGTTCAATGCAAAGGAGTTCGCTCGCAGGCTGTGGGGCGACATTTACTTCAACAAGAAGACTCGCAAATTCGCAAAGAAGCCGTTCCACGCTAACAGCCAGAGGACTTTCGTCGAATTCATCATGGAGCCCATGTACAAGATTTTCAGCCAGGTTCGTTTCTGGAGAAAAAATATTCTGTTCAGAAATAGTAGGCAGTTTTCAATCAATTCCGCGAAAAGCTTATTTCGGATGAATTTCTTTTTTTTTTTCTCTTTACCAGTAAAATGCCGATTTTGATGATTCTCTACTTTGCAGGTGGTCGGTGACGTGGACACCTGTCTGCCCTCGATGATGTCTGAATTGGGTATTCGTCTATCGAAAGAGGAGCAGAGAATGAACATTCGACCACTTGTTGCCCTCGTCTGCAAACGATTCTTCGGCGATTTCACTGGTAAATCGGCATTCTCTTTATCAATGACATTTGAAGTCCTGATTTCGTTGACTCGCAAATTTCAGCAGCGAAATTAAAAACCTTTTCTCGTCTTCTCTGATTTAGCATTTTTCCAACATATAATCATTTTCAGCGTTCACTGATTTGGTCGTGAAGAACATCAAATCTCCACTGGAGAATGCTCGTCACAAAGTCGAACACATTTACGTGGGACCGGTCGACAGCAAACTCGCTCAGGAAATGTACAAGTGCAGTGCTGATGTGAGTCACTTTCAAACTTGTTTTATCTTTTTAATGTGAAACGATTTTTTATTAACTGCCATTCGTAAACAGGACGCCTTATTTTATTTGAAATTTCATATAGTTTACATGCTTATCGAATATAATGGTTGATAGTGTATGTCAAATTGCTTCTGCAAAATTAGCAAAGTTATAGCAGGAATTGTCGAAAATCACGCTAATTGTTTAGCTTATCTTCTTCATTCTCTTTCATTCGCATTTAATTTCGGAAATGACGAATGCCATGAATTTATCTGCTTCAGGGTCCTCTGATGGTGCACACAACGAAGAACTACGCGACTGCCGACGCGACTTCTTTTCGAGTTTTGGGCCGAGTTTTCAGCGGAACTTTGGAGGCTAACACGGATGTTCGCATTCTGGGAGAAAATTACTCCATTCAGGTTTGGATTTCAACATCTCTCTTCGGCTGTTATTGATTCATTTCAGGATGAAGAGGACAACAAAGTACTGACTGTGGGTCGTTTGTGGGTCTATGTCGCTAGGCAAGTCATATTTTCCCATTCTTTACATGGCTGACTTGATAAAACACGAATTGATAATTTCCTATAAACTTGCTTGTGCACTCTTTTTCAAGAAACCTCATCCGCCGTTGTAAAGAGAATAAAAGTAGAAGAATGTGGAACAAGATAAAAAGAGAACAATTAGAATAATGCTACAAGGATTATGCAGAACGACTAATCTTCTTCACCAATTCATCAATGATAATGCGGTCTTTTCAGATATCAGATAGAAGTTTCGCGCGTGCCCGCGGGATGCTGGGTGCTGATTGAGGGAATCGACGAGCCAATCGTCAAGACTTCCACGATCACTGAGGTCGAATACGATGAAGACGTGAGAATGTTCTTTTATTGTCAATCAAGTTTGATAAGTTAACTTTTTTGAGATATGTTTGCTTTCGATCTTTCCTATTTTCTTCTCTTTTGCCAATTAAATAGTTGACTTAGCCAAAACGAGTCACTCAAAAACAATAATTGATTTTTTCAAAGAAAAAACTTCATTCACAAATTTCAGCTTTACATTTTCCGTCCTCTGAAATTTAACACGAAGAGCGTTGTGAAGATGGCAATCGAACCGATCAGTCCATCAGAACTGCCCAAAATGCTGGATGGATTGAGAAAGGTGAGAATGGAGTGGAAGAAGACCTATTCTGCTTGTTTCAGGTGAACAAATCGTACCCTCTGCTGACGACTCGAGTGGAGGAGTCTGGAGAGCACGTCCTGCTTGGCACTGGAGAGCTCTACATGGATTGCGTCATGCACGATATGAGAAAGGTTTGAAAAGTTGCTTTTTAGTTGGTCATCGAATTTCTTCTGTTGAAAGATCGACAAAAGTCGAGGTGATATTTTTCAAACTTTTCATTTACATCCTAGAATAAAATTTCGATTTGAGAACTCCGTAACTATCAGGATCTGAATCTCAATGTCAAACTATCGATCCTTCAACGAACCTGTCTTGCATTGGGTTTTTTTTCTAAAAATAAAAATTCAGGTGTTCTCTGAAATCGACATCAAAGTGGCGGACCCAGTCGTGACATTCAACGAGACTGTCATCGAAACTTCCTCTCTCAAATGCTTCGCTGAAACCCCCAACAAGAAGTAAGAAATTCGCAAGGATAATCTGAAAGAAGCAATATTTGCAGGAACAAGATAACGATGGTGGCAGAGCCGTTGGAGAAGGGTCTGGCAGAGGACATCGAGGGAGAAGTTGTGCAGATCGGCTGGAATCGGAAGAGACTCGCCGAGTTCTTCCAGACCAAGTACGAGTGGGATCTGCTCGCTTCTCGCTCCATTTGGGCCTTCGGTCCTGACACGACTGGACCTAACATTTTCGTTGATGACACACTCCCCACTGAGGTTGGAGATTTAAAATTACTCTTGAATATTGCATCAGTCCTATCATGTCTAGTGGGGATAAATATACGTAATAAATAACGCGTAAACGAAAGCACACAACATGAGGCGCAAATTATTCGTCGGTTTTCAACGAAACATACTTTCGCTCATTGCCTTTTTCGATGACTAATCTGCGCCTCAATCTGGGTACTTTGTTTACGTTTTATTGCGTATTTTTATCCATACTTTAGCTAATTTGGCCGATGCCATATCAATAGGGTAGATGCTTTTTCATGACTATGTTGAATTGCTATTTCTAGATCAAAGAGCAGTTTAGAAAATTTCCAAGCTGTTTTGACTACTCATTTTATGTCAAAGGTTTTCCTTCGAAAGAAGATTATAATTTTAGGTTGACAAACAACTGCTCGGCACAGTGCGCGAATCCCTCGTGCAGGGCTTCCAGTGGGCCACCAGAGAGGGGCCTCTTTGCGAAGAACGTGAGCAACATTATTTACTATTGAAAGAAGTTAAAGAAGAGCGAACTTGCAGCAATTCGAAATGTGAAGTTCAAGCTGATCGATGCGACGATTTCGTCTGAGCGACTCTACAGCGGAGGGGGACAGATCATCCCAACTGCACGCAGATGCGCTTACTCGGCATTCTTGGTAAATTTCATTTTTTAAGGAAACAGGCTGATTGTATGCGTCACAGGATTTAGAGCTAGGAAGTGTGGATTATGTAAAGACTAAAAGATGAGGTGGCAAATACAATCGGCAATGTTGAAATGACGTGATCTATAGTCAAGGATAGGGGAGGGTGAGAAAGCAGGAAGAAATAGTGGGAAAGGATGGCTTACGTCCTCACGTCTCATCCCGCCATTTCTCAGTGGCCAATACAACCGGTAGCGCAAAACAAGGGCAAAAATATCTAACAATAAATGATTACAGATAAAGGGGATTTTTGATTCTTTCTTACGGAGATTACACATTTTCTTTAAACCAAATAGAAACGGTGTTATTTTAGATGGCGACTCCTCGTCTGATGGAGCCCTACTTCATCGTGGAATGCATCGCTCCTGCTGACTGTGTCTCCTCTGTCTACACTGTAAGACAATCAACGGCTATTTCGTTCATAGCGTCGTCTCCATTCAGGTGCTGGCAAAGCGTCGTGGCCACGTGACACAGGACGCTCCCATCCCAGGCTCGCCCTTGTACCTCATCAAGGCCTTCATCCCAGTCATGGACTCGTTCGGATTCGAAACGGATCTGCGCACGCACACTCAGGGACAGGCCTTCTGTCTCTCCGTCTTCAATCACTGGCAGGTAAGACGTCAACATAACAGTCTAAAGCAATGAAATGAATGGTACCTTGCTACTTTTCGCTATTTACATCAGGAGCAGGAGGAAATTCCGTTTATGAGATAATTTTAGTTTTCAACCATTTTTAACGAATATTTTTCGAAATTTGAAAAATTATAATTTCCGCTTATTGGATCACTTTCGTTTAATTTTTCTAATTTGAGGAATGGAAAAATGATAATTTATCCTTCTAAATTTTCGAATTCCAGCTTGTTCCTGGCGATCCTCTGGACAAAACGATCGTGATCAAGCCTCTGGAGCTGCAGCCGACTCCTCACCTGGCCAGAGAATTCATGATCAAAACCAGGTTAGTCAATTATCGTTTATTTTCTCTTGTAAATATGTCAATGGTAACAAATTATGTCGTTCTGATATCCTCTTGTCTCAAAATTATGAATACAATGTTTCCAGCGTCGCTCCGCGAATTGCAACGTTTCTAGGAGAGAATTGTTGGAACAGAATCACTACCTAAAATTAGCGCTAGACTAAGATTTTAGCTATTTATTTTTAACCTTATTGCTATCCAACTTGAGACTCAACTTGCAAACTTCGCATATTTTCCTCGTATACAGGTCATTCTCCTCCTGAGTCGGCTGCTTTGTCGATTGCATCTGTAAACCTAGTTTCTTTCTGCAATCATATTAAAACTAACCGTAATCAATGCGAATGGATCGGTTCCCATGGACTCGAGAATCCTCTTGTTTGTTTCCACCAAAACGATCACTTTTTCGGGCGAAATACTCAAAGCTGCTGCCAAATGCTGTGCAATGTCTTTCTAAACTTGAATACTTGTATGGAATCCTGGATAAAATGCACTACTCCGAAATTCCGTTTCATTGCATTTTCTCTCCTATTTCCTTGTATTGAAAATACGTTTATGCATCGCTACACATATTAGAGCATTTTTCAAGCGATTTTTATTCCTCATATACTTCAATAATTTATTCTTTTAATATTAATCAGAATTTTCCAAAAAAAAATTCGGCAATGTATTTTTGTTCAAAACCTTCATTCCCAGTGAATATTCGTCCTTTCGAAAACAAATTTCTCAAACAATATTCTCTATTTGCTCAGATTGCGAAGCGATCGTGATTCCTTTTGAGTTATTTTCCAAAACCGTCGACCAAATTGGTTCAAAAAGTGACTCACTTCGAAGGTCTCTGGCACACTGTGCGAATGGAGATTCGTTTGCACTATCACGATTATCATTGTCTAATTAGATATTAGATATTGCTGATAGAGACAATGATCTAGTGATTATTTGAATAGACGGGAAGATTATCCGATTAAGTTTGCTTAGAGCAGGAGATAATGTAGCTGTCGAATTCTCTAGTCGCACATGGCCAGAAGTGCTGCCTCTGCCTTCTCTCTGCTTGCGCACCGCAATTTCACCTTTCCATTCCCTTCCCCTGTTTCTCTTTTCCTTCTTCTCTGTTATGCCTTTGTTCTCTGCCTCTTTCGTCTTCTCTATTTGTATTCTTCTTTTAGCGTTGAGTCAAAACTCCTCTATTTTGCGTTTTTGTGTTTTCCTTCAAAACGATATGTCGAAATCGCTATTCCACATAAAGGGAATACATACAGATATTCCACTCGATTGCATCATCTGCAAACTGATCAATTACTCGAATGACCAAGTCATTTTGAGTGAAGGCCGTTACTCTACCCATTGCCTTGACTTCTCCTCCAACAAGTAAATAGGTCAATTCGGCGATACTTTTCAAGCGAATTCCATCGAGAAGCAGTCAAATTGTCCTTCTTTCTAGTCTGCTTCTTTTTGTCCTCTGAAAGAAAGTGAAACTGAAGTTGGCAAAGGAAATCAAGTCATTCGATTATGAGAGGGTTGTGAAAAAGATCCAAATATTCGGGAACATTAGCGAGCAAACTTCAAAATTGTGGAAAAAATGCAAATGAAAATTTCAAAGTGTATAGTTAATTCTATTTTAATTTACGCAGTGTATTTTCATTTATTTTTAACGCAATGAAACGCTGCAACTCTCTAAAAATAACTAATATTCACTTAAATTGATTTTCGTTGAATTATGCAGAATTCTGCATTTTTTATTTTAGTTTTTTCATTCACTTCACTATGGAATATGAATACAGGATGCGCAAAAAACGAGCCGATAGACATCCGTTGAAAATTCAGCACTAGATACTAAATGAAAACACCAACTTCATGAAAATAAATAAACCTATTGTCTGCACTAACATACCTTATCTAGTGCCAAAATTTCCTTCCCTTTGAACATGAATTCAAACTTTTCTATATCCCTAACCACAAATTAAAATTTAATCCTGGTTGTTAGAGTATGAACATTCTTTATATACAAACCTTTACTCTCCATTGTCCCCGAGATGAGCCTTGTATATGTCACTCTGCGTCTATAACCTGCGAGACGCACGCATAAGAACTAGGGAAAGATAAGAGGGTAGAGTGCAGAAAGGCAGAGTCACATAGTTAAGGCTCGCAAGTGTAATAGACTCAGAGTGGCATATGCAAGATTCATCTCGGGGTAATGGAGAGTATAATGAGATAAAATGAAAGAGATTTCATCAAAAGCCCTGTTGCTCTTTTTCGCATCAATTTGTTATAAATTAATTGTGAGAATTTCAAAAATCCATTCAACAATACAAAATAATCATTATTCCACAGAAGAAATGAACTATTTCAGAAGACGCAAAGGTTTGTCTGAAGACGTGTCCGTCAACAAATTCTTCGACGACCCCATGCTTCTGGAGCTGGCCAAGCAGCAGGACGTCTTCAGCTACACCGGATTCTGATTCTCATTCGAATAACTTCGGAATTTTCCACTTCCTTCCTCACAGTAATTCCTTTGTTTTATCTTTTAGATATTACTATTTCTATTTATTTTCCAACGGATTTGGTAATTTGATTGTTTTACTTTTTGAGTTAATTTATGAAATGTTATTTTTTATCGTCCAATTTAGCGTTGCAGAGTTGTTGTTTCTTTTGGATCTCTCTGATTCTCAATAAAGTGGTTATGATGAATAGTTTATTGAAAATCGCATCAAAAATGAACATTTTCAGAGAAATAACATCAAACAAATAACGAGTTGATCGAAGATAAGCAAGATAAAAATAATAAAATTCGAGTTGATGATCAGAATCTGATAAACGGTAAATGATACTATGAATTATGCTTCATTTTTACCTTAGAAGAAAGTTGGACAAAAGTGAAAGAAATTATCACCTCGATGATATGATTCAATTCAACTCTAATTAGCGCGACAGGAAAGGAGACTCCAGTCCATTTTATATTCTGAAATTAGAATAAACAAAATTTCACGTAAAAGTCAACCTTGTTTCTTGGCGCAGGGAAAATGAACGAATTTGTTAGTGCCGATTTGGATCGAGGCTCCTTCCTTCTTGCACACAGCGCATGGCTGAAAAGATAGCGAACATAAGTATAGAGAGGTGGAATATCCTTTTACGAATTTGATGAAGCATAAAATGCCAATACAAGTAAAGAATAAATCGAATGACCTGTTTCCAGAATTTCTCGAGGCTCTCGCTGAGATCAGTCAGAACGGCTCCTTTCATGTGAATCCCTGGCGCCCACAAAACGCAATCACCATGGAACCAGACGTCGATGTCGGCGGGAAAATTGTGACCCTGAATTGAATAAATTTAAAAGTAATGATAAGCATTATGGATTTTAGTATATTTTACAGCGTCCAGATTCTAGAGCCTAATCTCACTCTCGTGAAGTCGATATGAAAGTAGATGAAAACGCAAAATGGAATTTTCAGACCTCAATGTTGAATAGTTGCATCTTGTTCAGGAATAAGTTTCAAAGTTATTCAAATTACCTTAGTAGGTTTCTTGCATAGGTGACTTGGCCAATGAGAGTCGGCATTTAAAGCGACATAGTGAGGCCCGAACAGATCGCCCAGGTCGTCTCTGCCACTGTAGCCGTGGCATAGCGCACATTTCCACTGAGTGGGAGTCACATCGTTACGGAAATCTACCTGAATGTGACGAATTCAAATGAATATTGAAAACACTCATATTCATTAACCATTGAAAACAACGTCATTAGCCTGTGCACCGCATTTGCAGGAAGTTAAAATGGCGTCAAATATACTGTAATTTGGTGCTAATAGATAATGACTCACTTCCTGACCGTTTTCATAACGGATGAAATTTATCATTTCCAATATCGTTTAGTAAACGATCGGGTACAAATGGTAGTGGAATTCAACAAAAATTTATAGATTCATAATGCTCAATCATAGTTTGCAATTTCCAGACCTGATAGATCTTGTTGATCTGGAATTCCTCTGCCCTGGTGATATACTTGTCGTGCGAGCTGCAGTTGATTGTCTTGACTTTGTTGCCTTTCGGCTGAAATCAGTCCAATCACTCATTTCATTCACTCCCAAATGTACCTTCAAATACGCAGCATCACTTCCTTCAGACTTCTTCTTTCCGAATTTCTCCTTCAGCTTGTTCGCTTTGCTCTTCACTTCCATATCTGAACATAGTCAACCTCTTCTCTACATCACTTTTCTTCAAAAAACGTTAGGATGAACCAGAATTGTTTTTTTTTTAAACTCAGCAGTAATTGATTGTTTTTCTCGAAATTACTAGCTACGATACTTATATTGGAATGACGATTTGAAAAAAAAATCTCTAGTATTTAGAAACCCGTATTCGTATAAGTATCGAACCTAGTCACATTCTTCAAATCTGAAGGAGATGCAAAGACAGAATGAACCAGACTAAAAAGGACTAAAGTCAATCTCATAAACCCGAGATTTTCTTCCACTCACATTCCTCCGCATCCAGATTGTGTCTCCTCCTTCTGGCCCGTTTCCTGGCGGGTTTCTTCGTCTCCACAACCTCTGTCCCTGTCTCCCCATTACTCTGACTGCTCTGTTTCGAGGTCGATGGTCCCGGCTCGGGTTCCTTCTCGTCCTTTATTTCTTTCTTCATTTCTGAAATTCTTGAAAATAAAAATAAAATCGACAAATTCTTGAAGAAAAAATCGAAAAGCGCTTTTCAAACGGAGACAAGTGTTCAAACTTTGGCACTTAATTGACGCGCTATTTCTCGGGCACGACAGACGTGTTGGATTTTTTCTCCGAATTTCACGATTTTTCCTTGATTTTCTTGTCTGTTTTGTGATGTTCATGCTTCAGAATTCCCGTGCAGCGCAATGGACGGGCTGCACGTGCAGTTGGAGAGCATTCGACGCAGGCAAATCGGTCAGTTTAGTTGAACTAAAAAAGTATTCTTCACGATTTCTAACTTGTTTTATTTCAGCGGCTCTCCGCAACATGATCAATCTTGGACAGCCCGTCGGCAACTCGATGACTAATGAACCGGTGAGGAAATTGGGATGGACAGTAAAAATTAAATTGGAAGCAAAGTTGGAAATTGAGGGGACAAAAACTATTTTCTTCGTGTCCGTCTACGAGATTTCATTGCCCACCTTCTTGTTCATGTAAAAATCTTGTCTAATTCCTGTTTGAATGAATTACCGTGCTTTCTCCAATAGAAGCCCCAGAGTCTATTAGAGAAAAGACAGCAAATCATCAATTTATCAGTCTTCATATGTTCAGGTATGGAAAGTGCTGATTCTGGACAAGTTCGGGATGGACATCATCTCGCCTTTGCTGCCTGTCAAGGATCTCAGGGAATTGGGAGTCACTCTGCATCTGTGAGTTACAAATCATTAACTTCTTGGATACATCACAATGGTCATTTGTGTTCCGACTACCCACACCCATTTGTCCGGACCGCATATTTTTTCAAGATAGTGAGGGAATAGGAGAAAAGAAAAATAGGTAGACCTGAAACAGGTGTAGGTGAGTTGATTTGCCAAAGAGGTCCATAACTCCTATGCTAAAAGAGATCTTGTGTTATCGAGTCTCATGCCCGTTCCAATCATTTTATATGGCTACCGATTTTACAATTTCGAGATGTTTCTTCGAGACTCAATTCAAATTATTCAATGATTCTCTACAGAGCCTCTTCAACCAACTCTCCAGTTCAGTGATAAAATTTCAGTCTGATAACATCCCATCGCGAGGCTCTGACAGACGTGCCGGCTGTGTATTTCGTGTCGCCCAACGATGAAAACGTCGAATTGATTTCACAGGATTTGATCAATGTAAGACGAGACAAATTTACGGAATGATCTGACGAATCTTATTCCTTGGGAGCGCTGTGAATTTATGCAGAGTTTGGAAGACTGTTCAAGAACAGCTCAGAGATGTGATATTTCACAATCTTTACTGCATTGTTGGCTTCGCAACACTAGACGGCAAACTGATAAAAAGTTTTCGCACTGCAATACATACTGCACGTTCATTATTTCTGAGGAAGAAATATGTGTTGCCTTTCCACGCATTTTACCTCCTATTTTTTGACAACGATAAGGCTTGTCAGATTATGAAAAATGAAAATGCGGAATAAATATTGAAGTTGCAGGCGATGTACGATTCGTTCTACGCCAATCTGATCTCCCCGATTTCGCGACCTCGTCTCGAAACACTCGCAGCTGCTGCAGTCAAGGGAGGCTCTCTCAATCAAGTTCAAAAGGTCAAATTACTTCATTTACAAATTCAAAGAATCTCTTTTTGCAGGTGGTGGATCAATATCTCAACTTCATCTCTCTCGAAGACGATTTGTTCGTGTTGAAGCGATACTCGGACATGAGTCCGTTCTCCTACTACAGTAAGACTTATCAATTGGGTTTTGGGAGAATTTTAGCCAAAATGAACAAATAAAAGCCTAAAATATGAGCGTCACTATATACTGAGGTTAAAATAAAGGAAGATGTTCTTCAAAAAGGACAAATGTTTCTAAAGCTCTGCCTGTTTAGTTTCAACTAAAATTCAATTTCAAATTCGCTATTTCAGAAATCAACGACCCGACGACGTCGGAGGCAGAGATGAACGCGATGATGGACTCTGTGGCAGATGCCCTGTTTGCAGTGTGCGCCACAATGGGCGTCGTGCCCATTATCAGATGTCGCAAGGACAACGCGGCCGAACTCGTTGCTAAGGTAAGGAGCATTTCATATTTTGTAACCTGTCTTTAATGACTGTAAGACTTAATTCTGATAAAATATCAAGTTTGACTCATTTTTGGGAAAACATACCAAACAATTTCCTGATCTTGCGATCATGCAGCTCAATTACCCTGTCAAAACATAACGAAAGAGTGAAGGTTACACTGAAAAGGTGCATTAGCGATTCAGCATGCTCAGAAGATGCTGACAAACCAAAACACCTTTTGTTACACTTTCGTAATATCTAAATGTGCATTTCAGCGATTGGATCAGAAACTGCGCGACAATCTGCGCGATGCCCGCAACAATCTGTTCGCAGTGGAGAGTGTTCGGGCCGGGCAGCTCCACTCCAGTCGGCCGCTGCTCGTCATTGCTGATCGGTTAATTTTCATTTGTAAACAAAAATAGAGTGATATTCGCAATCGAGAATAGAAAAGAATATCTTGATTTGCAATTAATTCGTGAAAATCTTTCAGCTCTGCTGATTTGGCCACGATGTTGCACCACACTTGGACCTATCAGGCGCTCATTCATGATGTTTTGGTAAGATTTCTCTTAAACGCAAATGACTTTTGAAATTATTTTTCATGAAAAGTTAATTCAAATCAGAAAACTCATCACTATTTGGAAAGTTCATGCAGTTTGGAGACATTATTTTCTTGATAAAGTGAGCATTCCAGATGGGCAATGATTGAAATAGTCCAATTGGAAGAAATCTTTGAACTTTAGGAATTCGATCAAAATCGTATTTCGCTTATGGACGGCAACAGCAAGAAGAAGGACTACGACATGAACACGAGTGGAAATGACAAACTGTGGATGAAGCACAAGGTTGGAGGGATGTTTATTGGAGAATTTCAACAATTCGATTTGCAGGGCAGTGCCTTCCCTCTGGTTGCAGAGGCGGTTCAGGAGGATTTAGAAGCCTACAGGAACAGTGAGGATGAGATAAAGAGGCTGAAGAGGGCAATGGGGATGGAGGGCAACGAGGCAGATGAGGCAATGACTTCTCTGCTCTCTGACACCACCACCAAACTGGGCAATACGGTAGGGAAATTTGAAACCGACTAATTCAAAGAAATCGATTTTCGAAATGCTAAGACGCGTTGTTTTTCCTTTACTTTTCCCCCTGTCAGTTTACTATCCCTTATTTTCCTCTTTAACAATATCTAAAAATATAGAGAAAACAATTGAACTCTTACTGAATTCTTATAATTGAAAAATGAGCTCCATTGCAGGTGACATCGCTGCCGCAGCTGCTCGAGGCGAAGAAACTGATCGACTTGCACACGAACGTGGCCACAACGCTGCTGGATCACATCAAGCAGAGGAAGTTGGACGTGCTATTCGAGTTGGAACAGAAACTTCTTCAACACTCACCACTTGGTATGATAATTTTTATTCCGTCTGATAGAATTTATCATTTACAAAAATTTTAAAGAATTCAAAAATCACAATTTCACTATGTGATATTTTCTAAACTTCGGAAAAAATTTTAAACAGAATTCTCACTTTAAAAATTACTGAGTTAGAAATAATGGATCCATGTGCTCCCTTCCGTACTTCCTACTTGTTTACCTGAAAATTGAATGTTTTCGAAATGAACTATTCATTTTTAAGCATATCTTTTGATTTTATGAAACAGGCAACTTTATTTCTTCCACCCTTAATTTTCATATGCAATGTTGGGAGGGTTCATTTTCGTCTAAATTTGAAAGTGAACGACGTGTTTGCAGCTGTACAATCATTGTAATCCATTTCAGAGACTCCCCTGCTGAGTAGTGTGCAGGAACTGCAGAACAACGAGGACATTCTGCGAGTGCTGCTCATCGACTTCCTCTGCCAGCCCTCACTCAGCAGGGCCACTTTTGATGAATATGTTAATTTCCTCAACTCCAAAGAGATCAGCAGCGCTGCTCTTCAATTCGTCTACAAATTACGGTGATTCTTTTTTTAGGCTTCTCGGATATTCCCAAACACTGCAACTTACGAGATAGTATGAAAAGTCGAGAGCGTTTTTCTACTCTCCCCTAATCCTACGCTTCATTTTGCGTAGTTGCGGCGTTGCAAGATTTCTGGATAACTTTATAAATTTAAATAAGCTTCAAAGAAATAGTTTGCAGCTCGATTTCTCAATTTGGTTCGCGCATCGCACACTCCTCGGAGGAGCACCAGGGCGCGGGCACGAAGACCATCTCGATGTTCAACAAGTTGCTCAGTCACAGCAGCAGGTTCGTCATGGAGGGAGTCAAGAATCTCGTCCCCAAGGAGCACAATTTGCCTCTCACAAGGGTAAGCGTTTTCATAAGTTAATAAACCCCTTTTTTAAATACAAGTAATTAATTTTATCAACGGAATAATGCGATCGATGAATACCTTTTCAAGTCTTCTATCACACGCTCTTTTGAGCAAATATGAAATTTGGGAGGCAAAATGATTCTATAAAAATACTACAGATCAGACATTCTTTTTCTAGCTGGAATATTTTTTAATCATTTCATTTTATCTTCAATGTATTTTCAATAAAAAGCCGTCTATTAGATCCTAGAGCTGTTATATAACTTTATTTACTTTCAAAATCTAGAATGTTCTTTTTTCTAGATATGCACTGTCATTTTCATTTTAAAAATCTTGTCTCAGTTCTTTACTAAATTTGTATTCATAACATATCTAGGTACAAAAATTCAAAAGTGATTGTCGAAAATAATTGATTTTAGTTGATCGATTCACTGGTGACCCAACCGAGTTCGTCTGGAGTGGACCTGAACAAAATGATTGGGGGAACCATGCAGCAGCAGGAGGCTGAGGACCTCTGCTATTTCGACCCAAAACTCATGCATGGAATTGGCGGCAAAGAGTTGGTCTTTTTTCAGTCTTGCATCATGATGCAATTGGGAATTTCACTTTGAGTGCTAACTCTTTGGTTACTTTTATTGGTTTTAAATCACGTTTCAAACAATTCAGAAACTGGTTTTCATTCAATTCTTAAAGAACTCGTTGATAATGCAATTTTGTTTGCTATTATTCGTTTCGCAATTTTTAAAAACTTCATCTTCAACTTCAGTGCTGCCTCTCTGCGAGGTCGACAGCCAGCAGCCCAGGACGTGATTCTGTTTGTGATTGGCGGTGGCAACTACGTGGAGTATCAGAATCTGGTGGACTACGGCAAGAGGAAGCAGTTGCAGAGAGTCACTTATGGATGCACTGAACTTGTCAATCCCACGCAATTCACTCAACAGGTATCATGAATTCTTCCATCAAGTTTCCCATTCCTTGTGGCATTCAATGCGTGGTACAAATCTCCGATGATTCAATGATTTACAATCGTCAGTACTATGGATGGATGAGAGTTAAATTTAAAATAAATCTCAATCGAGGTCGAAGTATTTTTATGAAGGATTGTTAACACTTTCCGATTTCACATTCACCGAAATATTGGGGTCTTTTTCTTCTTTTAGAATTGAAAGTAATTCAGTTTCATCCAAGCTTTCAAGTGAACTTGAAGACGAACTTACTTTATTCACACGAAATATTTTTCCTGAAACAAGATTGCCATTTCGAAGAAAATGTTTGGAAAAAGTTGCCTTTCAGCTGACTCACCTCGGCTCAACAATTCACTAATCTGTTAATCCGGCTGATTTCTGTGCAGACTGCAGAGTGGGGCTAATCATCACTTCTTATCGGATCAACAATCAGCAATTGAAAATCGTTCAGACATAATTTATTTCTTTTCCTCATTTCGTCATTTCCATTATCTATTGCCTGTTTTGTGATTCTTTTCTTATCGCTAGGCCTTTCCATTTCAATTTTCATCAGTAATCGATTTATATAATGATTAATTGTGGGTTACCTGGTTATAGTTAAAACGGAACGGTTCATGTCCATCAATTGTGAGTAGAAGCGATTCAGGATGACCAGAGTAACAGGAAGTGAATTGGTCATTGATTATTTTGAGAATCTTTCTTCGATGGATGATGTTCCCTTTTTCTTTTTATTTCATGTTCTTCTACTCGCAACCAGTCGGTATGAATTACAACAATTCGTGATAATGCAATACGATGATGATAAAATAAATAGTTTTATTGGATTAGGAAAGAAATCTGACTAACCAAATTCCGGTATATTATTCCGGGAGATCTATCTAAATCATTTTCCCTTTGAATTTCTTCTTTATCCTTCCATTTCAGTGACTCGGTTGCAATGGCTGCTCTCTCTCACGACGACAAATTCCTCGAACTGAAAGGCTATGTGGACGAGAACGAAAAGGCAGTCACCATCGCTGAGCTCTTCGCCAAGGATCCCAACAGATTCGACAAGTACAGGTGGAAATTAGAGCGCATACTTGTCAATCAAAATTGGAACAGAATTGACTGAGAAAATAGCGAAGATAGAATATTTCATGAAGTATTTCATCAATCTAGATCTTAATTTTATTCACTTTATGGGGAATGTATGACAGATATATGGGAAAACAGGAAACTCACTATTTCCAGTCATTTTTCCTTAAAATTTTACACTACTTCCATAGAGCAATTGCAGCCGCTCGTTCGCCACTCCCGACGGCCCAATTATGTTCGACTTCTCCAAGCACCGCGTCACCGATGCAAGTTTCGAGAAGCTCATCGCTTTGGTAATTTTTTAAGATAATGTTTTTAATTTACAATGAAAGAACTACTTCATCAAAACGTTAAAGTTTAGATGATATTTTCCGAATCTCCAGTTATAATAATGTAGAAATTAAATTGATGCAAGCAAATAGTCTCCTTTACTCCTCCAAATTAAAGTTTTCATTCACCAATTTTTTGAATTTGAAGAATTTTTTATGTTTCTGAATATTCAATATTCAGGCTCGTTCCCGCGGAGTGGAGAAGATGCGCGACGCGATGTTCTCGGGCGAGCCGATCAACTTCACGGAAGGCAGAGCCGTGCTGCATGTGGCTCTCAGAAACAGATCCAATACCTCCATTCTCGTCAATGGGGAAGACGTAAGCATAGCTATCAACTTGCAAAAGAGTTGACATTATTGAAATTGCGAATGCTGACTAAAGACTATTGAAGTCCAGCTTTTTCAATTACTTTCTTGCGAATATCAACTTCATTGTGAAAAAACTCGAAGGAAAGGCATTCCTTTCAAGGCATTTTTTGACATGAACTCACAAGATGACTTTTCCGTGTAGGTGATGCCCGGAGTGAATCACGTGCTGGAGCACATGAGGACCTTCACGAATGCGGTGATCGACGGATCGTGGCTGGGCTACACGGGCAAGAAGATCACTGACGTCGTCAACATTGGAATTGGAGGGTCTGATTTGGTAAGGGGAATGAAAAAACTTCTTAAGAAAGACTGTTGTATCATTTGGAACATGACAATTCATTTTTTTATCAAAATATCATTAGTTAAACGGTGGAATATCATAAATTACACAATTTCGTCATGTGTCCTAACTTGAAAATATGAAGAATGTATGGCAAAATGAGAATTGCAGGGCCCCTACATGGTGACCGAAGCTCTGCGCCACTACCAAGAGGGCCCCGATGTGCACTTCGTGAGCAACGTCGACGGAACTCACATTTATGAGGTACGAAAAGGAGGATATTTGACTCAACTAAATTTAAACCATGGATAGGATTTTGTTGAGATTCACTCATTTTTGCAAACGACAAAAATTACTGTTATTTTGATTGCGCACTACTTAAATAAGGGATTTTAATTTGGTAACTTATTAGCAGATCACCTTGAAGCAGGATATCCCAATTAGTTCTTATCTTATTTCCATACCAGAATATCCTGGAAGTTTCAGCTATGTGAACTTTTACAGAATTCTTTAATTTGTTCTGAAAACTTGACAATTTTGATTTTTTTCGACATTCCAAATTTCCGATTTCTCACAAGATTGCATTGAAATACGCATTTGATTGCAGGTGACTCGCAAGCTGAATCCCGAGACGACTCTGTTCATCATCGCCTCGAAGACATTCACCACCCAAGAGACCATCACGAATGCAGAGACGGCGAAGGAGTGGTTCCTCAAGACGGTAAGCCTTCTGAACGACATAATGGAGTGAATGAATAAACCCATCATTCATTCTAAAAAATGAACAAAGTTTCATTCTTTGGAATGCATTTGCATATTTTCACGAAATTATACTTATTATAACAGTGGTAAATAACGCGATTTACCGCTACTCGTCTTTCTTCCTTGAAAAGAAAGCAAGAGCACTATGTTTCTCTCCTTTTTTCTTTTTCATTCTTTATTCCGACTACCCGGAATTTAGTACATTGGCTGTTAATAAACATGGTTTAATGTATCCTCGAATGATTGTCTCATTTGCAGGCAGGCGACCAGGCAGCAGTGGCTAAGCACTTTGTGGCCCTGTCGACCAACGAGAAGAAGGTGGTCGAGTTCGGCATCGACCCCGCCAACATGTTCGAGTTCTGGGATGTAAGTTGTTTTCCTCGTAAAACTATCAAGTGAAACAATCACTTATTTTAAAAAATCTTCTGAATTCTAATACTTGATGATTATTATTTTTAGTCGTAAAACATAAACTTAGTAACAAGAAGTATTCGCGAATCAGTCACCTAGAAAATCTTCTCCAGTGCTAAATTCTGTCAATAAATGACTCGTTTCATTCACTATTCAAAAAGAAATCATCATTGACATTGCCAAGGGAACATTTTGAAGCACCTAAATTTTCTACTTCTTACTCGATACAATGTTTCATAAATGAAAAATTATTTTTAAGTGGGTGGGCGGCCGCTACTCTTTGTGGTCGGCAATCGGCCTGAGCATCTCGCTGCACATCGGATTCGACAATTTCGAGCAGTTGCTGGCCGGTGCGCATGCAGCCGATCTGCACTTCAAACAGACTCCTCTCGATCAGAATGTAACGTTTTCGTTTCCATTTTCAATATATTAAAGCTGTTCAAAAATATTTTAAGATTTTCGGAAATTAAAGTGAGTACCAAATGTTCGAAATTTTTCCTATTTTAAAATTTACTTCTACCAATAGGATTATGGAATTTAGGGAAGAACAACCTAGCTAATTTAACAAATTGATGGTACTTTGTGAACTACTCGATGTCTATAAAAACGCCAAATTGATCAGAACGAAAATATCCGAATATTCCACTCTAACTTCATCCACTCATTCCTTTCTCGTTCAGATTCCCGTGATAATGGCGATGCTGGGCATCCTGTACATCAACGTGTACAACGCGGAGACGCACGCCCTGCTGCCCTACGACCAGTATCTCCACAGATTCGCTGCCTATTTCCAGCAGGGCGACATGGAGAGCAACGGAAAATTCGTCACCAGGTTTGTGCCCTTTTTAGTAGATTAAAGGGAAAATTTTCGTTATGACAAGTAGCAAGTTCGTGATTTATTGCAACTTATAACTTTACCCGCCTGAAATTACTAAGTCCGCGGAAAGTCTGAATCCCTCATTTTATTTAAGAACTGCAACTGTAGGAAGTGACGCATTCATGGTCAAGTGAAGTAGAATTATGCCCTGAGTAGTTATAGTCTAGGAAACGATAAATCAAACTTTAGAAAATTAGAATTTAATTACCCGCCTGGTCCAGAATTTTCCCGACTAATTTTTTTCATCGGCTCAGGCCTTTTGTGCGCATTGTATTTTCGAAAATTTTCATAAATATTGCTAGAAATACTTCTCCTTATTGAGATCTGGTCACCGTGTCGACTATGCGACTGGACCGATCATCTGGGGCGAGCCAGGCACGAACGGTCAGCACGCCTTCTATCAGCTCATTCATCAGGTTCGAGAGTCTGTCTTTCATTGCTTGTATGAAGGAAGTTCAGGGAACTCGCCTGATTCCTGCAGACTTCATCGCCGCAGTCAAGACGCTCAATCCGATTCGCAACAGCCTCCAACAGCAGGTTCGACAAGCGGATTTTTATATTAAATTTTTTTGTTAATTTTCAGATTCTGTTCGCGAATTTCGTGGCTCAGACAGAGGCTCTGATGAAGGGGAAGACTAGAGAAGAGGCAGAGAAGGAGTTGAGAGACTCGGGAATGAATGAACAGCAGATTCAGCACATCGTGCCTCACAAGGTAGGACTGTTGTTTGTTTACAGAAAAAAAACCCTGGCTTTGAGGGAATAATATTCACTTCACTTTTGTAAATCATGTTACTTTCTGAAATTATGAGAAATTTGATAAAATGCGAGAAAAGATTCAATTTTTGCGATGCGAAGATGAAGACAATCTTTCTTCATAACTAAGGACGAGAGCAAGGGGAGAGATAAAAACCGACAATAGCAGAAAATAATGACATAGTCTTTCAACATTTCTTTGTCGATTTCATTTCTAAGTATTTGGAAAATCCGAGCCAAGAGCAAAGGATTGATTCATTTTGAGACGAATTTAAAGGCGACGACTAAACTCCGGTCGTTTTTATTCTCTATCTATTACCGGTTTTCATATTTCACAAATTGACATTTTTGAAATTTAAATGATTATGAATTTCTAAACTCTGCCTTGCAGGTGTTCGAAGGCAACCGCCCGACGACCTCTATCGTGCTGCCTGTCCTGACCCCGTCCACTCTCGGCTCCCTGATCGCCTTCTACGAGCACAAGATCTTCGTGCAGGGCGTCATCTGGGACATCAACTCATACGATCAATGGGGGTAGGCTCATACTCTCATTTTATTAATCATTGTACATTTCTAAAATAATCTCATAAAAATTGAAAAGAATGTTGCCATAGAAAAATCTAAAGACTTGTATACTACTTTTCCGATAATTTCAAAACGACGTCATAATGTCATATTGGCCCCACATATATGTTGAGAAAATGGCGAACCAATAATGCAAGTGAAGGATAAAGATGTCCTTCATTTTTCATTAAAATGATTATTGTCAATGACATTACTTGAAATGAATTAAACGATGCTGACTTTTTATGTGTGGTAATTAGCGTGTTATTTGCAGTTGACTTTTTCGTTATTATACCATGTTCAAAAAATGAAGTAAACGAGTATTTGTAAAAATACGCAGTGCACACTTTGTATAGTCTAATTTGTGCATTATTTACTTCGTCTCAAGTTGTTGATCATTGACAATACTATATCCCCTTCTAATAGTAAAGTGGAGAAACGTCCTCAATGTGATTGAATGATTGCTTCTTATCCAACATTTTCATGTTTAGAATCCGCTCATTATTATAATGATTTGCAGAGTGGAACTCGGCAAGCAGCTGGCGAAGATCGTGCAGCCGGAACTGACTGCAGAGGGAGTGACGACTGGCCACGATGCCTCCACCAATGGAATCATCGCCTTCTTCAAACACATCAACAAGGCATAAATTCCCCCTCTGACTCAATCAACAAGGCATTTTCCCCTTTCTTCCAGTCTAAGTATTCTTTTAACTGATCTTGTCAATATGTCAATTGTCGACATTTCTCAGCTTTGTTAGTCAAATCTCTGGTAGATCAACGGTTATTTATTCCCGTAAATTATTAGTGCTCGTTTCTTTTTTGTCATTTCACTTTTACATTTTGCGACTTTTCTCCGACATTTCCATTTTGCCTAGTCGCTTTGCATTTATCATGAAGTAGGAAGACATTTTTATCTGACGAATAGCGATTATTGGTAGCTGAAAAGTAGAGAATAAATCTTTTAGAAAAAATTAGATATCAACCTACATAAATTCCCATCGGTTTACAATTTCTCAATTAACTCCTAAATAATTTATTCCCATTCAAAACAAACCAACAAGAAAAATAACGATAAAAGAACAGCAACAATAATAACAACAACAACAACAAAAGAAAACTGAAACTTATAGATCGTACTATAAATACTCTAAAAGTAAGGATTAAAAAAACTGCACTGAAAACGTACGTATTAGGTTAGAAATGCTGTCTTGTCTATAGGGGCAAATCTAGTTAATCTTGATGTCGATGTAATTGCCGGAGAGCGGGGCAAAAAGCTTCACCCAAATCTTCATCCGCATGGGACGAATGTGTAGGTTCCAGGTCTGCCCGTTCGAGCGGATCTTGTATCTGAACACATCATTCATTAACGTTTTTTATCAGAAAAAGATAAAAGATTGAAAAGACATGCAAGTTTCTCATTTTATCAAGATTCAAACGTAGAGAAAACTAATACACATGTACATAATC
>LIAE01010480.1:144197-161499 GCA_002287525.1 Diploscapter pachys | reverse complement strand
GCTCATATCTAATAGTGGGAAAAGAAAAATCAGAAAAAAATCAATTCGTAAAAATTCTAGAAATTTTTGAAAATTTTGACGAAGTTGCCTTCCTTGACTTTGTCTTCACCGAATGGGCGGAGCTTGCGCTCCCTACATATGGGGACTCTTTTCTGAAGAAAAACCGTTTAGAACATCTCACTGCTTCATGAATCTGAGCATTGATTCTGTAATAAGAACTCCTTTCCTTCCTCATAAAGAAGCTCAAATCGGTTAAAAAAGTGAACTTCTTTAGAACGGCGCTTTCACCTCTCTCCCATCAGTGTTCAACTTCCTCTTCAAAGTCATGTGGAGCCTTCTAGTCGATAAGCTGAAAGCCAACCACATCATCACACCAACAGCTTCAGTAAAAATTTCACAGTCGTTGAGTAAGTCATATTCTTTCAACAACTCAAAATTATCGGAAAATACGAAGAAGCAGTGATATATATATGACTGAAACAATCCAACCATTCTTCTCACTTCCGATGGCGTAATTTCTGAAGTAGCCAACTCACAAATTTCAGCGAATTTCGGCGGCGCTCTATTCTTCTTCCTCGTGGTTATGTTTGTGGACTGCACGCGACCAATTCTAGCTTTCGTTCTATTCTGCAGCATAAATGTGTGTTTCGGAGCACAAATTAGGTAGCCTGTTTCTTAAAAACAGTTCAATCAGCCTTTTCTACCAGATAAAAGATCTTTTCAAAATCGTTTGAGCATTATAGGAATGCATTAAATATTAAACTCCAAAAATATGGTAATTTAGTGGAGCCTACACGTCTTTATTGTCGATAGCACCTCAATTCACGGCAACAATGTCCTCAGTCGGAATGTGCGTCAACATGATTGGCAAAGTGGTGACACCTATGATCGTCGGGTATTTCAATACATCGGTACGCTGATCTTTTCCAAGTCAATCATATTTTTTGGAAATGTAACTAGGAAAAAGATTTCTAATTTCTCCTACCAACCTCTATCCCCAACCTTTTAGTTTCGGTCTTGTTCGTTGCACCAGAGTCTCCTTTCCAACAAACTATCCAATCATATTCTCTACTTCTCTCAGCTTTCCACCATGTCATAAATCATTTTTTCTTGAATACCTATCTTTCGAACATCAACATTTCTTTTCACAAGAGACTTATTTCCAGGGTACCGTCCTGGAATGGAATCGGGTTCTGCTAGCGTTTTCCTGTCTGAGTTGTTCGGCAGCCATCGTCTTCCTGGCTCTAGGTTCGGGCGAAGTCCAAGACTTTGCCCACGAACCGAAAGAGACGATCATCGAGAAGGAAGAGGACAAGGAACTAATTGTGACAGCGAGGATGAACAGTCTACAGGCGGAATCGATGACGGCGTTGAATTAAATAGAATTTGTTGCTAATCAAAGTATTTTTCTGAGTTGTTATTGTGAACTTCGGGTATATTTTTGAATGAAGACGTATGGAATCATCAATTCGTATTTTTATCAAGGATGTTGCCAGTAAAATAATCATCTTTATCTGAAGACTTAATATTTTATTATCAAGGAGAGTTTTGTGATCGAGATCTCAATACTCCATTAAAGATAATGTTAAAAAAAAACTGCCGGCATCCTTCTTTTACCTTGGAAACCGAATGAAGAATTTCAAATATTCATAAATTTCACCATGATGACTAATGGAACATTGATAAGAAACAACTATTATTGATATCGATTTTCTTTGCCTCGGACAAAATTTATTATCAAAACCATCTCATTGAATTGCAATTTCCCTCCTATTGAAAATGCTCGTTCGAAAATCGATCGGTATCAAAATTCGCGGCGATTTTATGCATGTCATCATCCCGAAGGGCACGAGATATCCGTGTAAGGTAAGGATTTTAAATATAAAAAGTCTAACAAACGAGAAAACCTTATCTGTTAATATACTTTTATAATAACATCAACTTCCCAGTTCGAGCAAGAAACCTCCCTGCCTCATGACGACACTACGACAATCCTAACTGAAGTCTATGAAGGGGAAAGTCCGGAAATAAAAAATAACAGGAAGATCGGAGCTATTTCATTGAAGATAGAGTCTAAGGACAGGAGATATGAGGATACATTATCAGTAAGTCAAAATTAAATTGATTCTACAACTACTTATATGAGGAATGACGGAACCTTGTTTTCTTACAATATTTTATTCAAGCATTCGCTGGTAACTATTGACTTCTGTCGTTCCGTCATTTAGCAATTGCTAATTGATTCAAAAAATGTTTAAGTTCAGAACATTTTCGAGATCGACAGCAATGGAGTCCTATACGTGGTGATTCTAGAAGACTCGACAGGGAACATGGCGTCGACGAAAATCGATTTGTATGAGGATGAAGTTGGTGAACTTGAGGTAAATATTCAGTTAAAATGTGAAAATAGGCAAGTATCATAATCAGATTGTATTGAACTTCATAAAATAAGGCTAGGGTCAGGAACTAGGTAGGTAGGGTTAGGGTTGATCATAATAATCAGATTGCAAATTTAGACTCGAATAAAACCCGATAGGCCTTTATACCCAAAAAAAAATAAAAATTCATTGACCGAAAAATCCGCTACCCAAAATGAACACATTTTCGCAAACGAAATATTGCTTGTGCGACTACTTTGTTCTGATTTTTTGCACCGAATCATTTTATCAAGTTTATCGTCGATCAAGATAGGGCTTTTGAGACATTCGGGGTTTGAAGTGTACTTCCTTCCCAAATTGCTGCCTTCCAACTACCGCGTTTCTACCACAAACGCACTTCTGCAAGGGGCCGGAATTTGAGAACTCTACCTACCGAGTCTCAAATTTGCAACTTTCATAATAATAGAAAATTTCGGATTGTTTTTTCGATTTATAAAAACTTGTCAATTTCAGGATGGCTTTGATGCAACTTCATTAAACTCTGAAGAAAACGACGAATTCAAATCGCTTTATTTCGTAAGGAAAAATTTCGAAGACCACGTCTACAAGCAAAAACGGATTATTGAAGCGAGTAATAGGGTAAGCTTAAAAATATTTTAGATAAAAAGGATGCAAAAAATAATTTTAGTTATCAGATGACCACAAAATTGAAGCTCTAACGATAATCAAGGCCTATCTGCAATGGTCGGAAGGCTTTCCGAAGCAAAAATCACTCTATTTCGCACATCAAATGGAAATCAATGACGATCTCAAAGAATATCTCGAAATTTGTAATGCTTGAATAAAATTTATCTTTATCCAACTAAACCGATAAAAATATCAAGGCAATATTTGACGAAACTCCGGATCAACTATTCAATTAGGTGTATGATGGTGAAAAATCCGACTGCAGAAATGAGAACAATGATGCATAAACTGGCCATAACTTTGGCCCGCTGAACCATTTTCGGAGATCTGAAAAACATTCTGCTCCGGTAAATATCGCTGATCACATTGATACCTAATTTTCCCATGGTTATCAACTTCAAAAACTCATTTGGCCTCTCTAGTATATCATACAGAACCAATTTTCCATTATTATCAACTAAGAACCCGACCAGATGGTTCGGAAAAAGTCGAAAATTTCTAATGCATACTTCGAATGGTAATCTTGGCATTCTGGCATTTCTAAGTATACGTTTTCAAAGTTCGCGGAACATTATTTCTTTGAAGAATAATTTTCATTCCAACAAATTGTCCGAAAGTCCCCCGATTCTCCCATTCTGCTTTCTTTCATGGCAGATGATTTTCGCTAGCTTCTCCTTTTCGCCGTCCTTTCTTTTTCTCCTCCAGTTCGCTTATCCAGTCCCGCGCGCGGTACCTAAATCGGCAAGTCAGGGAAAAAGAAGAAGGGAAGATGAACACGGGCGAAAGGGAATCACGAAATAACCCGTATACAATAGATGATTAGAGAAAAAGGACGCTTCTTTCAGTCTGTCTAATTTTTCTCATATCTGCGAAATATGCCTTTGATCTGAGAGATTTACAGAAAAAGAACGTCGTTTTAGCAGATTTTCTTCTCTCATATCATCGAAATACACCTTCTAAGCAAGATAATTAGAGAAAAGAACGCTGTTTGCGAATATTTCCCTTTTTCTTTTCCTAGCCTTTACCCGTACGTCATCATAATATTTCTCAGGTATTTGCTTCTCTAAACAGTTCGCTTCTTCCACTGGGGGTTTTCTGTTTTCACGAATCAGCGCTAGATTCTGCCGTGGATATAAAAGGGGAAAGGCAGGGAATAAGTCTCCTGTCCAGTCCGTGTCTGCATCCGCGAGTCAGGGACAAGACAGAAGTCATGGATATCGACACGAAGATCAAGGCGTACCGCTTCGTCGCCTACTCGGCCGTCGTTTTCTCGGTAACAAATTTGATTTTGCTGTACTGAATTTATCATGTGTTGATGAACGTTTTATATCTTTCAAACTAATGGATTCGTCATCGTTTAACCTGATCTAATGCGAACGCAAAAGCGTAAAAAGATGAGTGTAAAGCTAATGAAATGCATGAGAGAATGTAATAAGCTTAACATGACTACCTGAATGAATACAAAGTGAAGCCACAGTATCCATTCTTTTCAAACTGATTTTAAAATTAATATTCTTCGTCAAATCTCAATCCTTTCAATGTTTTCACAAATTACTTCTCTATCATCAATATCGCATTCTCTTCCAAACTAAGCTATAGAATCATCAAATAGCTTCATTTAATCATCAAATCGTGCTTTTTCTTATAATAGTCATAAAAAAGATTATTTGCAGGTGATCGCCGTCCTCTCGGTGTGCATCACCCTGCCCATCGTGTACAACTACGTGCACACCGTCAAGCGACAGCTCCACAATGAAGCCATCCTCTGCAAGGTACAGCCGATCTCACTTATTAATTTAAAGGCATATTTGGGAATAGTTAGCCCATAATTTATACAAGAAAATATATTTTCATCATCGCGTGATCATCAAATTGTCTAAATTTATCAATTTTAAACAAATTTTGGAAAACGTCTAGCCCAAAATCCACATGAAAAAAGTAATAACCATTCCTCATCAATCAATATCACATTTTAACCCTAAATTTGTTAATTTGGTCAATTATTCGTGGATTCGCAGGGAACCGCGAAGAACGTGTGGTCCGACGTGCACAAGCTGAAGAACTCCGCCTTCGCCGCCCCGAGAAACAACACCAGATTCGCTCGTCACGTGAGTCCTAAATAATCTATTTTTTAATTATCATAATCATTTCGACCATTTTTCTTAGCATTTATACTCATTCACATCTAAGATTCTTTTATAGGAGTGAAATATCGCTATCTAGGCTAAATAGATTTGATTTCTATCCTAAAAAATGTTCTGGAACAACAACCCAAATGATACAAGGACCCTATTTTTTTCCAATACCATAAACTTTTCCAGGCCGGCTACTCTGCTGAGGCCGGCGGCGGACCAGCCTTCGATACCGGATGCGAGGGATGCTGCCAGCCAGGACCACAGGCAAGAATCTTTAAAAAAAAAAAGATTCAAAATAAATTCTAATCCAAGAAATTTTGCAGGGTGCCCCCGGTGCTCCGTAAGTTTTTAAATAATTCAAAAAAATCAATCTCAATGTTTTTTTCCTATCTAAAATAGAACTAGGAAAATGATTCGAATTTCAGCGGTAAACCCGGAAGACCAGGTGAAAATTCTCAGTCAATATATTGAAGATTGGATAAATTATCATCTAATTTAAAATAATAATAAAAAAAGATGATAGCTTGTCTAATCTCAAAATGAATTGACGATGAATTTAATCATCAACCGATTCAGGACGACCCGGAGCCAAGTAATTTAGCCATCCAAATTTGAAATATTAATCATTTAAATTTCAGCGGAGCCCCAGGGTACTACTTTATTCTGAAACTACATAACTATCAACTTTTTTAAAAATCGAAAATTCATTTCTTTCCAATTATACTACGTGCTAAAGTATATCTATACCTCTGATTCTGAGGAATTGATTAATATTGAGCAGAATGAATGACATAACGTGATTCAACGGCATCGAAAACCCTAGTATATGGTCTTTCATCTAATTGCTCTAATTGTCGACCTAATTGGCTTAAATTAGCTACAGACTAGGGTTTCGACTACGCTGAACTTCGTGGTGTTATTAGTTTCTCTCGAAAATCTTCATAATGTTCAAATTTTCGCGATTTTGAGGTCTAGCTGTATCTAAGCATGTTGTATGCCGTTTTGAGCAGAATTTTTGGAGAACTAAATTAAGCTACTCTTAATTACCGTACTAATTATCCTAATTGCAGAAACCCCGGAAAGCCTCCAGTCAGTAAAATAATTTAATAGCATTTACTGTATTCTCTCTAATTGAAGGGCATGCCTTTCAATTGGAGAGAATACTGTATGCAGAGGTATTTTAGATGAAGCCTTGCGAGGTCGTTACTCCACCACCCTGCAAGCCCTGCCCTCAAGGCCCACCGTAAGAATTTACTTTTAATAAATTGATCTAACTTGTAATTTTCAGAGGACCACCAGGACGTAATATTCTCTATTTTTAACGTCTATAATTTAATTTAATCATTCATTTTCAGCACCTGGAACCCCCGGTAACAATTCATATTTGATTTAACTTTCAAGTTAAAAATCTATTTTCGGAGTTCAAATTTTCAATTTGACTTTGAAGCTAGACTTTAACTTAGTTCGGTTAAATACTTATGAATTCGATCGTTTAAGGAGATGCTGGAATTCCTGTAAGTATTTTTTTGATAATGACAAAAAATCATTTAGAATAAAATAGAATGTTCTCGATTAAGAGTATTATTAGAGAAAAAGAAATGATAGTATTTTCGGTGTAGATCAATTCAGCTACGCAAATTACTCGATTTAAATATTTAGATCATTTGATATTTCAAGAAATTGATTAAAATAATATAAAAATGAGCTCGCTACTTAGTGTATTTACTAATATAGAAAAATTAATAAGTCGAACATTTTCACTGTTAGATCAATATAATTCCGTAGATCACGATTTAAATAATAAAATTATTTGATGAATTTAGTTGAAATATTTTAGGGAGATGACGGAGAGCCAGGTACCGACGGACTCGAGGGACCACCAGGTAAAACCTTGACAAAAAAGTCCAACCTAAATTTAAATTTTAGGACCTAAGGGACCAGGCGTATGTGATTTTTTCTATTCATCACCCTAGAAATCTACATTCTTATCTTAAAGGGCCCACAAGGAAAACCAGGAAACGCTGGAGAGCCCGGTAAAAAAATTTATATCTATATTTTAGAAAAAGAACTTTAATTAATCTCAAAATCTACTCCAAGTTCTGATCTTCAATTTGAGCTTAGTTTTGTTTATTTGTGATATTCATGATGAAAGTTTACTCGATTTAGCACAATAATGTTAAAATAATCGAGACTATTTATAATTAACCTACAAATTTTAGGAGAGCCCGGAAACGACGCCCAGTGCGAGCCAGTCCAGCCCGGAGAGCCTGGACCTACTGTAAGAATTTATTTTGATATCAGATCTGGCAGGACTTAGTCCAGAACCTTCATTCTGAACTTACTCAAGGGAAACTTTCCTCTAATAAGTTATTAGACATTCTGGTTAATTTAATTTTCTATCAAAAACTCTCCTTGAGATTTCAATAATCTATTTTTCTAGTTTAAAAGTTTGCTGGATATATTGTTATTTCATCTTTTTAGTATTATTTAACTTTATTTTAGGGAGAGCCCGGACCACAAGTTATGGCATTTATGAAACTTCTAGAGATTCGTTTAAATATTCAACTTCTGATAGAGGAGACTCGGAAATATTATTTTTGATATCAAGACATGAAATAATCTATTAGCTTATTTAAAGGTTTTTCATGTCTCCTTGTCAAAAAGGAGATATTTCCGATTCAACCATAAAGAAAATGGATATTTAATCCGAAATCTCATGATTGAAGCTTCATGAAATTGGTTTTAGGCCCATCAGGACCCGCCGGAATTCCAGTAAGCTGATTCAATTATCGTAACAAAATTAATTTAATAATTTAGGGAACCGATGGAGCCCCTGGTAAAAATTCAGAGTCATTTTATCTACCGTTAATGGGCTATTTTAATAAAACCATGAAGAGCACATTGTTCTGTCGTCAAACTATCTGTTTAATTAAACTTCTACGTCTATTTACGATTTGGGAATTTAATTTAACGGATAGTTTGATTGTTAGAAAAATAGAGTGGTCTTCGTGATTTAATAGATAGCTTATTAATGGCTGTAATAAAATGACACTGAATTGTCGTCAATTGCAGGAGAGCCCGGACCAAAGGTAAAATTCATCGCTTAATAATCTGAAACATAATTATCACAATTTCAGGGACCACCAGGTACGATATTCACAAGCGTCTTAGACTTTGGACTAAATCTAACTTTTGTCTTAAACGTTTAAAAAACCGTTAACATATTAAGCCAAGAGTTAAACTCATAATTCCGAGTCTCAATGTTTTATAATACAATTATGAATTCGATTATAGGACAGGACGGAAATCCCGGAGCCGACGGAAAGTAAGAAATAATTGGTTTAAATCGAAAATTAACTGAACTAATTTTAGCCCTGGAGCCCCAGGACCAGTTGGACGTGAGTTTCTATCATCATAAATATTTGAAGAGCTTGAAAAAAACCAGCTTAAAAGTTTAATTTGAAAATTGATATTCAAAATTATATTCTTAATAAGCGGTCAATTTCTATCGATAGATATCGTAAACAAAATAGATTTTATCAATAATCCCTAAAATGCTAGAAAATTTCTCTTCTTGACATTATTTAATCATTCACTTGATATAAAAGGAAGACTTATAATGTCCCGGAATATCGTATAATTCCATATCTAATGTTCTGAATTTCAGCACCTGGACTTCCTGGCGAGAGAGGAATCTGCCCCAAGTACTGCGCCATCGATGGAGGTGAGTAAAAATGTTTAATTATAGAGAATATTTGCCTATTTTAAATGGTTTTTGAAAAAAACATCGCCTTTTTCCAATTTTAATGACATAATTCAGGCATCTTCTTCGAGGACGGAACTCGACGATAAATTATTATTCGAAATCGATTTCTTTTGTATCTTCCTCGTATTGCTTTGTCATTTCGCCGTATGCAAGAAAAATACTTTTCAAGCATCGCGAACAAGCAATCAAAATAAAGAAATTTTCTAAATTCTGTACACAAGTTATACACATTTTCATAAATTTACTGCCCACTAATAAATAGCGTAATCCTAGATAACAAAAACCAATCAAAATACTACATATGATGATAAATATAAATTATGTGATTTTAGAATTTGTACATATCGTAGATATTTCTAGATAAATGAAGATTCGAGGATCTTACTAAAATATCCTAAAAGTCACTTCTGTCTAGTGTAAATAAATTGATTTGACAAATAGAAATCAATAATAGGCCAATTAAGATAATTTTTTGTATGAAAATAATTCTTAGAGCTTCTACTTTATAAATATAAACGATTTATCACACAGACTCGTATCAGTTTCTTGAAAATAATCGAAGAATCACCAAAACTCACGAATCATGATTTTGGCACTTTTGCAGCTTTTAACTGTAACTTGCGATAGAAAGTTTGAACCCAAAAATGTTCGCACTATTCGACTCAGCTCATCGAACTGAACAATCTGATATACAATTTGGGATATAAGGATGACTTTCGAAATTTGACCCCCGGACCCTTGTACCCGAACCTGGACTTGAAAACTCCGGGAAAAAGCCCCAAAATCGTGTTCTCCAGGTCGAACATAGATAGAAAACACTCAAATACCCTTTCAAAAACGAATTTGAAACCTCGGGTCCGACCTCTTCCTTGAGATCGTCGAGAATTACAAAGAATCTATTTTAAGTTCTTCCTGAGTATAATTCGATTTTACTGCCTAATCAGTGAAATCATAAAGCATAAAAAATTTTGAGAATAAAAGCTTTCCTGCAAAAGATAAGGTTCGATATGCTGAGTAATTTAATGCTCCCATATTCCATTTTTGCATGCTTCGCTGCACCATTTTCTATCGATGAAAATCAATTTGACTTTCAAATTTTTTGTACCATTCGGCATAGTTGTGAACTTTTGGCGCTCTGTCTATGTAACACCTAAGCTTAATTTCATTTGATTCATAAATTTTTAACCAATTAATTTCTATTTTCTTTTTAGAAAAATGGCCTTTTTGTTTTTGGGTGCACAGGCGGTGTATCATTAATTGACTGAGGTAATAAAGCTCTAGAAAAATTAAATAAACCCTAAATTAAGCGCGGGAAGACACAACGCGAACAGGCTCGATTAGAAGTTGAAGCCAAAGACCGGGCCGATGCTCGAGCAACTGAACTGGAAAAAACTCGTACGGAATGCAGAACCCAAACGGAATTGGCAAGGATGAGCATGGAACAGGAACAGATCAAGGCAAACACTGAAATCAGGCTACAAGATGATAAACACTCTCATGAGAAGTATCTGAGTGAGGAAACAACGCGTCGTCTGAACAATATCGCGGATCAAGCCAGAGATCTGAATACTATGCAAGTACGGCTCCAGGCAGAGGCCAACGAAACTGACCGAGTTGCTAGAGAGGACGACGAAAGGTATGCTCATTGAGATAGTGGCCACAAGCCACGCCTACTTCTGCCTTTGAAAAGGGGAACAAAAAACCGTCTAGCTAACGTAAAAACTGTTGGAAAGCGATTTTATCGAAAGGGACTATTTTTCATGAAAAACAATGGGAACCAAAGTCGTTCCTTTCATCGAAACACATTTGCATTATAAATTCACTTAGCGAAATTTTCATAGTAAACACAGGACGACACAATACTACTGTTATAAAGTTTTGTACAGCTCTTGAACAGATCTAACTTTGTAGAGTATTCGAAAACCTATTTTAGTGAAAACAATCTCTTTCGAGTAGTTTCGATTTTTGTATCAAAGTTTTACTCAAAAAAGCGGCATTTTACGATAACTGTGCTCCATTTCGAATTTCAATCGATTAAAATCATTGAATCTATCTCCTCCAATAAATTCCTAGAAAAAACCCCATGAAAAATAATGCATTCCAAACGAAATTCAAGATTTTTAAAATTCCTTTTGTAAAAGTCTGTAGAATAAGAGGAATAGTTCAACGATGGAACTGGGAAGAAAAGAGGAATCACGCGACCAAGGCTCGTTAGCTTATTAAAATTCAAGATCTGGGTCATATGTTAACTTTGTGATAGAGAAAAACTAATACTTTTATTGACGTCATTGTGTTTCTAAATGAACAAAAATACCTTAGACTCGACCAAAAGAAATACGAAGAACGCATGGAACGTGTTAAAGCGATCCAACAGGAGTATGATCAAATGATGCAGCAGAAGGAAGAACAGCTTGAGCAAATTAGTGCTGAGGCAAGTATGGATAAAAAGAAGGCCGAGGAGGACTATGAGCAGGAGAAAGAGTGGCAGGAGGTAGATTTTGATATGTTGGACAATTTTATAACTTGGAATGAACCTCCAGCAACTGGTCGAAGTTATGAGGAAAGAACACAAGGAGCAGCGTGAGCGAATGGAAAAGGAAATTGATGCCGCATGTAAGAATCGGTCATAGTATCAATAACAATTACATCAAATTGAATTTTCAGATGATCACCGATGATTTGATTAAGCAAATGATTGGGCATCGAGATGGTCTCAATGAAAACTTCAAGAACCTGCCAAGACTTTATCAGAATGCCCTGGAAGACATAAAGAAGCGAGTCAAGGCGGTGAGCGCTTCTAAAATTGCCTATCTCATAGAAAATCGGATTCAGGAAGCAACAAAGCCTACAGTGTCGATGACCCATCAGATGGAGTATGCGCCGATTAAAGATGCTCAAAACGCTGCTATTGTTCAAAGCACACAAAACCACCAGATCGCTCCGGCAGATCCTGCTCCTGCCCAAGAGCAAATCGCCTATTCAGCTTCTGACGCAAACCAACAATTTTACTAATCATAACATTTTACGTGTACTTTTCTCTCATGTTCTTATTGCTACATGCTATTCATGTTATGGACGCCCGCAATATGATCTCGCCATTGCGAAACTTCAGTACTCACAATATTCGTCAAGGCATGCTATACTTACATTGTGCCTTGGATAAATTATTTGTCACATGTATTTTTTTTCGAAATTATGGTCATCGTCCATAATATTTTCAATAATTGTTCGTTTTTATCACTATCGTTTTCAGATTTGATGGGAGGAAATCAAAGTATCAGTGCGAGCAGTATTATCATAGAAGGGGATAGACTGCGGGAGAACCGAAGGAGGCAATTTGATGATGTCATCAAGCAGTCGAAAGTAGGGCGATTCATTTGCTAATGACGAAAAAATTATTTCAGGAAAAGCGTAGACAGCTGCAGAATGAATATGACAGAGAGAAGGCCGAACTGCAAAGGAAGTGGGATGAAAATGAGGCTAAGAGGGTGAATGAGGTAGGATACATTTTCTTACCGTACATCTTCATATATGTCCATTTAAGGAAGTTACTCAATCCACCCTGATGAAGAATAGGATAGAATCGGCTGAGGATAACTTCAATCAGCAGATGAAGTAGATTTTACCTTCTTTAAATTTCTCCTAGGTTCGTGGATTTTCTTTGATTCAGGAACTTCGACGCAGCTGAAGAAAACGAACGGAAACAGTTTGAAGCTGACATGGAGGAATTCGAAAAGCTGAGGAAAGCCTTGGAAGCAGATCACAAGGATGCAGTAAGTGGGATGAGGAACAGTATTGTAAGTGAAATTATTGTTTTTTCAAAGTTCTTTTTCTCCAGAAATCTGCCGAGTATGACAGGGCTGTTCTGATGGCCGATTGCCAAGCCTTTGGGGACAGGATGATCGAAGGCTTGGTAGACATCCAAGTTGCCAACAACGAAAAGGACCGTCGAAGAGAGTACAATTTGATTGTGAGACAGTGTTCATCTTCATTCAATATGTTTGATTTTTAGGTCCAAAGAAACAAAGAAAATGCAAATAAGCTTGAGGACGCAGTGAGAGACTTGGGAAGGTTCGTCAATAACATTGAAGGCAAGAAATTGGATGAAGTGATGGAGGCGAATATCAAGGTTTAAAATGCTTGAAGAAGAAATACTGAAATGGAAATTCAGATGAAGCTTTCTAACATCAAGAAGATTCTCTCGCCTGGTTTTGGTGAGAATCTGGACCATGACGTCAGCTTGATGCTCCAGAGAAGCTTCAGCGTGGATGAAGACGTTGCTGAGCTGAGACGGGGGAATTTGGAGGTTTAGAAGAAAAGCTTCTGAATTTCGATGATAATTTCAGGAGACTTTCAAGAACGCACAGAAGATCGCTTCTAAACTAAGAGATCTTCACAGCAGATTGAAAAGAGATGTAAGAAATCTATCTCTTCGGATAAATGATGATTAACAAGTTTCAGCTTGATCTGAAAACCATTCGAGAGTTAATGCCAGAGCTTCTAGAGAATTCTAAGGCGATGCTGGAAAGTTTCAATGGTCTGAGCATGGTAAACATCACGAATGATGCTGCAGCGAAAGCTGCAATTCAGGCAATCTGACCATCTTGAATTACTTTATGATCATACAAATTTAGATGGCTACATCCTCTTCAAGCCCATCAAATCTTGCCATTGAATAACAAAACTGCTTCTACGTAATATTCTCATTACTAATTCGAACTAACAGAATAAATTCATTTTATTGGCAAATTATATAAGTCAGAGAAAATACTCAATGAGCTGAAAATGCCTTTGGAATGATGAAAATTTAGTGTGATCTAAAATGTAGCCCTAACAAATGTGAGATGTTGATTTTTTAGTCGGTCTAAGCGCGAAGAAAAACCTCTCAAAATTCATCTCTATATTTCACACCAAATTTCATAATTTTTTTTTGTAGATTTTGGTGAGGAGAATATGGCAAAAATAAAAATACATTTTTTGAGAGTTGTTTTTGTTGGCAAAAAATTACCCTATATACCCGTACTGCATTTACAAAGATAATTTGAGTCAACGTCGGAGTTTTTCATTAAATCCTATAAAGTTCTTAAGGTTGATCAACTTTTATTCCAGAACTTATTCTAGAATGTGCACACACACAAAGATAAATTTTTGAATTTGCTCGTTCAAAGTGACATTGATTGTGTTTCGAAAAAAAATCATTTCTCGTCAACGACTCACTTTTATAACAAGTGTCATATATCATAATCACCTCCGAGAGTAGCTCTAAGATAATTTGTAAAAAAAATGCATTACCATTTGCGTTTTACGAGTGTACTGAACGAAAATATCGTTGTTTTGATCAATTTTGACACTTTTCGGCCTATAACTTTTATGTAAGCATCGGATCGGAAAATGTTCTTAATAAAAATTGTTTATCTCATCGAAACAAAGCGTTTGGTACCAAATTTGACAGATTTAGATGCTTTTTAACGATTTGTTAATTTTTCAGTACGACATTTACTGTAGCGTAAACAACGCGCATCCGAGCTTCGGGATCTCGATTTTCGGATTTCCCACCCTCAAGTACATTGTTTGGGCCCACTTCCAGGAAAATAATTTTGGGCTGTGCCAAGCCTTTCCTAACATCTCCATTTTTATAAAGAATGGGTAATATGATGCAATTAAAATGATTCTGAATAGGGGTGTTTGCGGTATGGTGCGCCATTTTACTGCACCGCCAACATCCCTGATCCTGAATTGGAAATAAGTCTTTTAGCTATTTTAGTTTTGCATGAAGAATATTTTTAGAAATCATAAAATATAATTAATAAAAATTGGTCATGATGCAAGTTGACTTCAATTATCTTGTTTTACTTTAAAGCTAGACGAATGGAAGTTCTTCGAACTTATTGAGTTAAGTGAAGTATATCTGATCTCTAAACAGCTCATTATAAAACTGCAATTTTATTGCACTAAAAATGATATGAACAATTCAATAAATAAAGACTATTCTAATCGGTTTTTGTTTTAGATGATCCCTTTCTGCAGCAACACCTTATTATACAGTAACACGCTATAAAAACTGTTAGAAGAATCACAGAAATGAGGAAGATCGCAACATCGATGAGATAGTATTGGAAGATGTTGAGGTGTCGCCCATAGGGGTCGAGTTGAGGTAGTTTGCCGAATCTGAAGACAAAGATTGAAATAATGCATTTGGTTTGCAGATTTTTATTTAGATTCAGAACCTCAAACTTTATGATCATTCTGCGGATTCATATCTCACCTCGCTGCGAACTCGACGTGTCGGATCAATAGCTGCTTCGGATCTAGAGGTATATTCTGGAGCATGTCCGCTAGTCGCGTCGCATTTTCTTGATAGCTAAATATGATGTTTATCTCAAAATTCATCATAATTCGTTCCAACCTAGGATCATCCAGTACTTTCAGAATTGCTTCCTTCAGTTTCTCAGGCTTCAGTAGGTCTGTCTTGTGGATAAGATGAGCTATACCGTGTCTCTCTAGCATGCGTCCGTTTTTGGTTTGGTCCGCGAAAATAGGGATCTGGAAATTGTTTTCAGAAAACCGATGATAAATCACTTATACGATCAAGGCTGGTTTCCCCAAGTAGGCCAACTCGGTTGATGATCCGAGACCGCCGTGGGTTATGAACAGTGACAACCTCTTGTCAGCTAATAGAGCATTTTGCGGAACCCAGGTTGATAGATGAACATTGGGCAGGTGCTTAGCTATCTGAGAGCCTTCTTCTTCATACTTCCAGATGAAGGTTATATCCGGCATGAGCGAGAACAATTTCAGGATGGATTCTCTGAAGAAGGGTGACTTTACTTTGAGAAAAGAAGGCAATAACATAACACTTATAGTTTTAGCTCAATTGGCCATTTCTCTATTTGTAGATCAATCAACAACAAATCTTACTTGATGTGCTCAGGCATCATCTTGGACTTGAGAACCGATCCGAAGGACACTAAAACCGTGTGCTTACGTTCATTCAGAATCTTGTTCCAGTCCTAAATTTAGAGAAGCCAAATGAGTTTTCGGGTTTGATAACAGCAAAAATTTTGTGACAATTAAGATTCATTAATCTATAGATCATATCATCTTGCAAAGAAGCCTATTTCACCACTGCTTGTTAGTTTTATATGAAAACCTTTAAACTTGCCTGATAATTAATTGGGTATTATTTATTTATTTATATATGTTAAGGGTAACCTCAGTCAATTGGAGCTTGCTCTTGTCGATCTCGACTGTGATTCCTCCAATTGGGACCACCTTCTGAATAGTTGGATGGGGGAAATTCAAGATCGGGTTAGAGTTGGAAATGACGAAAGAGGAATCAGAAATTGACTCCTAAAAATAGTTACATAAACAGCTATGATTTAGCTCAATTACCTTCCAATCCCGAATATGTGGATGCGTTTTATGGATGCTTTCATACTCCTTATTTCCGATCATGTGGAAGAGGTAGATTCCAACAACGGTCTGCATCACGTTGCCCATCCTTTCAAAGAACGTCATCTTTTCAGATGATGTTGTGGCGGTTCCAGGAACAAAGCTTGGTGCAATTGGTTTACCAATCCTCTGAGCTACAAGATCAAATCCAGTGGTGCTCTCCGTCGCTACCCAGGCAGGAATTTTCAACTCTTCCAAGAGTCCTGAAAATTTAGCTTCTTTTAAAAAATTCTTGATAACACACCAAATCCGCAGTAACTGAAGGGTTCAACAATCCCCAGATCGAAATTCTTCTTCCTGAACATGCCATTGATCTTCTGAGCGCCGAAAATCTCTGAATTCGAAAATTTGACGTTCATTTCCGAAAATTCTGTGCTTTCTGGAGTCCGACTGATAGACAAGTGATAACAACGTGCGAGTATGCGAAATTTCGATATTAAACATGAGTCTTATCAGGATTTCCCGAATTTATGGTGCATTCGTACTTTTCGTAGCTGACGAAAGTTGTTTAGAAAATGTTAGAAGCCTCGTTAGTATTTTCTGTTTACTTACTCTCACAGGTCTTTTGGAAACATTTCGTAAAATTGTGCATTTTTGATAGCATTGCTATTGGGCTGGGGCTGTCTGAAGTCAAATTCTCAAAAATGTTCCCGAAACTCGCTCTACCTGTCCACATAGCCTTCATATCTTCGTTATTCTCATCATCCAACATTTGAGCGACTTCTGGGACGGCGTCCAGGAAAACTTTCTAGAACATCAACAAAACCTAGAATTTTTCCTAACAATGAGCTCACCGTAATTTTCTTATTGGTGACACCCGTCTTGTCTAGATGCAACTCGTTCATGATCGGGAAGTAGACGGTCTAGAAAAATTCAGGAAGCTC
>LIAE01010480.1:45446-144139 GCA_002287525.1 Diploscapter pachys | reverse complement strand
CAATAATTTTCTCGTTAAATTGGAAAAGTACCCCCAACGCAATGAAAATAGACTCCAATTTTATTTTTTATAGTTTTTGTATAAGGTTGGTAGGAAAATTAGTGTTCTTATGCGTTGAAGTTTGGAATTACTTTTCCAAGTTACCATTTCTTTTCTAGAACCTACCACATCATGACCCGCTTCAGCAAGAACGTCCGCAATTTTCGACATGAATTTCACATGACTATGACCGAAAATCGGGTTGAATATGAAGATTCTATAGCTTTGAGAAGAATAAAAACACAAAAATAGAGTCACAAGCTTAAAAAATAGCATTCTTCCAAAATAATTTTTCAAAACACAAAAAGTGCTGCAGGCTGTGTTGATTGTGCAGACTGATATATATGGTCACCTAGAGCCGCCTTATCGATGAATAATCACTAACCATGTAATTTTGACACTCGACCTAAAAATGATATGATCAATTCAATTATTTCTAACCAAATAAAAGTGCGAAAAATTGAACTTCAGAAATTTACAGAATTTCCAGACCTAGACAGATAGTTGCGTACAAATGTGTACAACCGATTTTTCGATTTCAAAAATGTATTCATCCGGGATTCAAAATTTTCGATTTTTTTACAATTTTGAAATGATTTGATGACGTGAGAACGTGCACTATAGTTAGAGATAGGCGAAGGTACGAAAATAATGTAGGAAAAGATAGCTCACGTCTCCCGTCATTTTTCAGTTGCCTCTTTTCGATCAAAACGATTTTTATTTGATTTTTTCCTTACTGAAAGCCTTAGTTAGGTTCGAATGAATCTTCTTAAACAAAAGATAACTGGAATTTCATTCTCGTAAACCAGTCTCGCTCTCTACATAAAGAGGTACGGAATAAAATATTAGCGAAATATTTAGCTTAAGGAAGGTACGCATCGAGATTCTGGTCTAAGCTCTGCCAAGATCGCTAACTTCAGAGATTGAGTGTTGAAAATTTGTATAACTTCAGATAAAAATTTGTTTAAAAATTAGAAGACCAATATCAAAATTCCAAAAATTAAAAGTAAAGATATACACTTTGAGAACAAGCATTGTTCTGAGTCGAAAACTCAAGGTATTTGATTTACAATAGGTTCTGAAAACCATTCAGAGAACGATCTCTCTTTCCAGTTTATTTGTTGTGAGTTTACCCATGTTCTTTTCATTTATTTTGAGAGAAAACTCCAAACTACTCTAGAGGACGACAATCACATTGATCAAATTAAACTCGGGAAATTTTAAATCAAGAAAAGTCTTTTTTAATATTGCAGCACTATCACTATCATCAAGATATACACTGGCACAAAAAGTTTGGAACATTGCATGATATTTCCACAAAATGATAAAGAGAACAATTTTCCCGAAATGTGCGCGCGCGATTACAGAAATGCGTTATTGGAGTTTCCAATTTTCAAACCGTTTGCCCGTTGGGTGCCGTTCTGGGTATTGCTGGCTTTTATGCTCAAAATGTTCAGAAAAATCGAATACATATTCTACTCGATGAGTGTGAATGCGTTGCACGTGCCAAGCGAAAACGAGCGAGTTGAAATTTTCACTGTATGCTTTGATCGGCTCAAGTCAGGTTTCGAAGGCATGTTCCGGAAGGAAAAATGTTCCCTAGGCTTATATCTATAGTGGAAAAAGATCAATAAGAAAAAAATAGCTTCGCAAAAATTCTAGAAATTTTTTAAACATTTTAGCGAGATTCCTTTCCTTGATTTTGTCTCACATAGGAGGAGACTTGGGCTCTCTAGCTAAAAGTGCATAATAGTACCATGTCTAGAATCATGCAATTTCCCAAACTTTTTTAGTAGACTTGACAATATCGCTTTTGAGGGTATATTTCTAAGTTTTATTGTAAAAAATGTTCGACCCGCAATCAAGTCTTGAAAATAAGCATGAAATTCAAAGTGAAAGAAAAAATCGCTAAAATTCCAGTTTTCTATCACTATTTCCACTTCATTTTGAGTTCAGCGATAACATACGCTCTGACGTTGGGGTCCTCGACTTTAGCCTCGATTTCGCGAATTGCCTTCTCTTTGTGTAGCTCGTCTGAAAAATTACATATTTTTGTTGGACATTAATTTTAGGTGCATAAATTATTACTGTTAAATTTTTTCTTCTTTAAAAGACCTATTATTTTCCATGTGTTTGACGTAAAAATTTGTTATATTTTAAGACTAGAGGCTGCTCGAAATTCGAATCAGGAATGCTCACAGGTCCCGAAAAGTCGTACTTGTACCTGTATGAAATCCTAAATCTTCGTACTTTTCACCTGTCTCAATTATATAGGTGAAGGATGCACAAGTTTCGTAACTTTTACCTGTATTTTCCATAGTTAAGGAGCATCTCTGTACCCATGTCTTACCTGTGGGCATCCCTGATTTGAATGCATCGTTTCTTACTGTAATAATCGATGAGCTCGTTGCCGTACGTGATCCAAACGCAATTCGCGCATCCCTGTCCGCAACACGAGTTCTCTGGAGGCGTTTCAGGAGGCTTAATTGGGGATAGTTGGGATAATTAACTCGGAAAACTAATTAGCGCAATTGGTTGCTGATCCCAATAGAAGCCTATTCACCAAATTTCAGCTCTCATGATTAATTCCAATTTCTACGTCCACCCCCTTCACAAGGAAGCTCACGCTTTCCACAAAATGCGTTTTAAAGCATTTAATTTAGATCGTTAACTTAACTAACCCCCTTCGTTTTCATGCCATTACAGAAAAATCGATGTGGCAGTCGTATCCAACATCTTAGCATTTCAGATCTGGAAAAAATAAATCAAAATTATTTTTAAAAATAATCAGTATAAGTATTCTCTAGGCAATAGCTCAATGCATAATATGCTTTGTTTAAAACTATAATTATTTATATAAAATATTTATTCATTTATCATGTAATGATAATACAGTGGAATTTGGTCATTTGTATAGAATTGAAAATCGTGGTTTTCAAAGGACAAAAATAACAGATGTAAACACATTGGACCCGCTCTTAAATGAATTAGCAAATCGATAAAATAGGCAACAATTGAAAATAACCATTATGAAGATAAATCTCATCATGGAAGTTTTAAAGATTTGGAAGCAATTTTCTGAAGATTACGATAATAATTGAAAGATAGGTATAGGTCTTAACATGAATTCTTTCCTATCTAAAAGTTAAAATATTTTATCGTGACCTACCTAAAGTCAATGAATGAATAAAATATTTTCAATTGATACAATCTAGGAAAACATTTCTGTATCATGATGATAGTAAATAGGGAGGAATTGGCGTCAAAACGCAATATATAATTACGATAATTAACTGAAGGTAATTAGAGGATAATTATGATAATTATCATTGTGTAATTATGACTCGATGATATGGGCGTTGAGAAAGCGCTTAGGAGATTTTCGAAGAAAAGAGCGAAGAATTTTAGCAGCCAAATAAATATCAATTGGAAAAAAACCGCGTTTCAAAGAATAGAAAATTCGATACAATAGAAAAAATGTCCTGAATCAACGATGAAAAATAACGTTCTAAAATGTACACGATATCTAATTCGTTATAATTTGAAAATCGCTAAAAATAAAGAGGAAACCAATGAATAAGCTTTGTTTATGAAAAATTTTATCGTTCATCTATAAAAATAAAAAGTGTTCCAGAAATTGAAATTAATTAAAACCTAGTTCTACGATATCTTTAATTTGGCGCCGTTATATTAAATTCCTTTTTATTAAGCCTTATTAAAAAAATTTAGATGAACGATAAAAATTGCAATGTTTAGAAAATATCCTACATTTACGGATTCAGAATCGTTGTGCCGAATTCAAAGTGGCTAAAATGGAATCGAAAGCGGAGGGCGAGGTGACACGCGGCACGGGTTCGGGAATGTCGCAGTCCGTCAGCGGGGAGAGTGACGAGGCGCTACAAACTGAACAATTCAAGGGTAATTCGACTAAAACTACTTTTCAATATGAAAGTTTTCTATCATTTCCAGATAATTGGATCCTGAGGAATCGTATGGAATTGTCGAATGATTAGATTATTTAGATTATATGGAATTTTCAGTGCTATATTATCATGTCATTTACAGGGACCAGCCGGAAATTTCCACAAATCAATCACGGCCGATCCCCGATTATAGACCTATTCTTCACTCAGATGGTATAATTTGAGATAGGATAAAAGAAGGTCCAGCTTAACTTGGTGGAAGGATAAAAAGTAGTTTTAATCGAAAAATTACCGTATAACATTATCCGACAGGACCTGGCTCTGCTCTCGTTTCTGCACGGTCGCATAGCCGGCTTCCCTTGAGGGTGAGCCTTCATTCGAGCTGCGAGTCGACAGAGAGGTGTTTCTTGAGCCGCTGGAATTTGCAAAGTTCAACTTGTGACTGGCATTGCGCTCTTTATAGCACATATTTTAGCAGCGGAAAATTGAAGATTGCATTTTCATAATGAATATATATATATATATATCTATTTTTAGTTTAGATAACTTGATCTTTTTACAGAATAAAAAAACAACAACAACTGCATTATTATACTGAAATTTGTAGTGTTAGATAAGAAAACTTTTAATATGTCTCGAATGTATTTACCTCGAATCCTGACTTCCCCTCGCGTCCAGAATCTCCTTGTCTTTGGGCTCCTGAGAAAGTTGTTCCCTAGCGGATATTTGAGGAAATTTCTGAGTGGTATCCGCACTGAAAAATAATTCCTTTCTTTCTTCGTATTTTAAACATTTAAAATCATTTAAACATAAATTAATTAATTTAAGGAGAGTTTTTAATAAGTGATGAGTTATAGACGGGAATGTGTGTTACTTGTAATGGACCAAATTTTATTCCAGATTTTTGTTGAGTAACTTTTTTCTTTCAAATAAATCTTCATAAATGCTTACATCGGATAGACCTTGGAATCCTGTTCCTTCCTGAACAAGTTGAGCTGTTCTTTCAGTGATGGCCTCGAAGGATTCATTGCGGAACTGGAAGGGACCGTAGAGGAGGAGAGGATTGATGCTGGAATTTTGTTTTTATCTTTCATTCATTTTTGCAAGGAAATCTTTTTAGGGTCTCGCAGAATTTCTGATCAAAAGTAAGCGCATCTGAAAGAGCAACATTCTGAGCGGATTAACGGATTTCAATACATAGAAATTGGTTTTCAAAGCCAGCCACCTGCTGCAGGTATTCTCATTTTTGTTGGAAACTTTACACTAACCCACTCAGAGTGTTGCTCTTTCAGATGCACCTATTTTCGTCCCGAAGTTCTATGGGACCCTAAAAAGGATCCTTTGTTAGACTATTTAGAATTTAGGCGAAATTATAATTATTCTGCATCGAATAATTGAGGAAATTGTTCGGTTTTATGCGTATTGATAGAAATGAAAAATTTGATGAGATATGAAGCAAATTATAAAAATGATAAAATAAAAACGCGCACCATGCGACCCATGAACGGAAGAACTATTGATGGGTGCCGAAGTCTGTGATCCCTCCCTCTTGGAGTTTCCATTCAACAGGGGATGTTCTTTGACGGACTGGATGGCGTCACGCGAATGGCAAATAGATTGGTTCGACGATAAGGCTGGCAATTGTATTATTCAGTTTTTCAATAATAATGAATCTTTCTATTGTGATTTTTTTAAATTGAAAAGTCTTTTTAGATCTTCATTTATCATAATAAGTATGTTGAAATTTGTGAAGTTTCAAAAAACGATATATAAGAATAATTGTTTCAATCATAACAGATTCAAACTTATAAAATCTAAAAGAAGTTAATTTTTACCTGAATAATTCGACATTGCAGAATTGGTAGGTTGATTCGAACTTGAGACGGCGTTCGAGTTCGAATTCAAGTTCAAATTCGAACGTTTGGGCTGAGGACTTGGAGTCTGAGTGGGTTGATGGTGGTAGTTGAAATTGCCATTCGGTGAGGTTTGCTGCTGGTGATTTGGGAAATTCGAGACCGGCTCCCAGATCGGTGCGGTTGAGGCGTGTCTGAAATTATTTGTTTAATTCAAAAATTACCTTTCCTAATAAATAAGAAATTTAGTTTTAAAAGAATCATGCTCATTCTAGAATTCTTATTTTTGATTCAAAATTAAAGGAAGAAATGATGCGTATAAAAATTACTTCAGCATTGCCGGGGAAATTCGCTCGTCTTGATTTATCGGGGAGGTTTTCAGGAACTGAGCGAACTCGTTGGCAAGACGGTGCGACATTTCTGAAATGAGTTTGTTGATACTCTTAGGAAGATAAGGATGATAAATGTAGAAAAGCATCTTGTTTCGATTACAGTACCTGATCGCATCGAATTTGTCGTGGCGGTGTCATCTGAAGCGCGACGATGGTAGGGAGGGTTAGCGTCGAGCATGAATCCTCGAGACGAAGCCCTATAAAAATTGAATTATTACAAATTTTGAGTTATAAATAGGAAAAATTTCATCTGTATTTGAAGCTATCGAACGTTGAAAAATAAGTGGAGAATGTATACCTAGAAGAACTGCTAGGTGGCTGCGTGCTATCCGTCGTATTCGGCGAAGTTTGAATGTTCCCATTTTGACGATGATGTGAGTTCTTCCTGGATCTGTGATGCTTTTCCTCGTAATTCGACGATGGACTGGATTCCTCCTCTTTGATGACATCGCTGCCCATGTCGTAGGTGCTGTCGAGCATCACCCCCGTGCCTCCCTCGGACATGCCGTTACGCAGAATTGTGTCTTCATCTTCAGAACCGATATCTCTGAAATTTGTTTCATAGGGTATTTCCTTTTTAGGTAAATTTCTACCCAATAAATCACCATGAATTTGTATTAGTAGTGTAAAAACAGGTTTAAAATATCGAGCTACAGGTACGATTGGAATTTATAAATTTTTAGAGAACAAAATCTGTAAAAACCCACCCATCATCCAAATAGGGAATTTGCTCTTCTTGAAGCGCGGCGAATTTATCATAGACCGGTTCGGGCAAGTCCTGCGGGAAGATTTCGTCCACGTGCAAAATCATGTCCGCCACGAGCTTGTTCACGTAGTTGTGGTAGAAGACCTGAAATATCAATATCAGTAATTTAATGTCTTCTTCTGATGATGAACTTTCCATTACTTGGTAGGAAAATTTATTTGAAAATGATTATATTCGGAATTTATGAAAAACATGTTTAAAAACGGTGAAAAAAGAAATGTAAATCATTACCTGATCTCGATCCTCCGGAATAGGTAGTAAAGTTGGGCCGAAGCAAATAGCCATGTTGTTGATGTCCATCATCGATTCATCAGCGTGTTCACAAACATGTGACAGAAATTGAAACAGATAACGAAGCAGCAGAATGTGGGATTGAGGTAGTTTGGAAATGAGTTCGCGAGTCTGAAAATAAAATGATAAAAATGTATCTTTTTATTTTTGTCCAATTTATAAAGAAAAATCATTTTAGTTATAAAAAATGGAAAAATTTGTATAAAAATAAAAATTAACCTTTCTAACGAATTCCTGCGAGTCCTCTGCCTTGGCGCAATCGCAAAACTGCTCGAATAGGAACGTGGGGAAGAGTGGGTCTCTCAACTCTCGCAGGTACAATTTGAGCAGACCTGCCACTGAATTAGTATCACTTGAGTCGATCAACTCACAGAACGCGTCGTCTCCTGGAAATTAAATATTTCTTTGATTTTTAAATGTCATTTTCAACAAATAGAGACTTTCTTTAAATATGACTAATCCAGAAAAAAGCCCATTTAGATTAAGAAAAAAGGTTTTAGTTTTCCGAACTTTGAAAAATATTTTTGCAAATTAATTATGAAAGGCTGACCTTTTTCAATACATAATTTGAAGAAAGTAAGAGCGCGTTCATAATTCGGCTCGGCTCAGGCAAACAGAAAAATAGTATGAGAACGTGAGAGACGAAAAGAACATGTCTCTCTGTGTCTTACTTTCGCATACTATTTTTGTTTGTCCGAGACGAGCCGAAGTATGAATGCGCCCTAAACTAACCCCTTTCATAAGCCTCCTTGAACCGATTGATCTCGGACTGCGATCCGCTAACTCGGAATAGGCCCTGATTCCTGAGCGAGTATCGAGACAAGTACTTGATTGCTGAAGTCACGACCAAAGGAATGGCCTCTCCAGTGGCTTCGACGTATTCGTCCAGACTGCCTCCTGGAAATAATTATTCTAATTTTTTAAATAATTAGAATTCTTGGTAAAAAAATGTTTTCATAAGAAAAAAAGAGGAGCTTAGAAATTATATTTGATTTTTTTTAAATTGAAATGTTATTCTTAAAATTATTAGAAATATTTACAAAAATGATATATTTACAAGAAAAAAATAAAATTTACAAAAAAAATGTAAGTTCAAAAGTTTTACCGAATAATTTAGGCCTAGGTTGTTGGTCCTTATCGATGGTTCCGATTCGTCGAACCTTCCTCTGACGACGCAAAGAGTCGTCGCTACCCCGAGGAGTTTGAACAGAAGTTAAGCTTCCTGAAAATTCACCATAAATAAAAAAATCACATTTCCATTTTCATGGTAGACCATTTAGATAAATAGATAAACAGAAATAACAAAAAATTTAACGGCAATGAAATTGATCTACCTGGTGCTGGTACAGAACTGGCTCCCGCTCTTCGAAGCGCGTCCCCAATCGTCGAGCTTCTTGCGTGAAGTCGCTCGATCAAATTCCCACTCAGCATGATCACTTCGAACTTCTGAAAATTATCAATAGCTTCACACATCTTCGTTTAAATTTAAAGGAAATATAAAAGATAAAATAAATTACCTTCAAGTAGTACTGATACGTCTCCAGAATAGCGCTTCTCCACTTGTTCACATCCTCGATGGGGCTCATATAGAGTTGAAGAAGTTGTCGTTCAGAGGCCTCCAGACTTTTCCAAACTTCATCCGCGCTGAATCGCAGTGAATCAAGCCGAATGTTGATCTGCCTCTGTCGAGTGGCTAAATCACTGGTCAGACTCTTCTCAGCAGAGACTTCGGATATCGTGTCGCCGAGATGGGGTCTGAAAATTTAAGGGTGCATTTGCTTTTGAAAAATACATCTATTCAAATGATATCAGCGTTCTTTAAAAAATTGTAAAATTTAGAGATATGTTTAACTTCGAGGAAATAGATTTCATCAAATGTAGAAAATATATTTAAAAACGTGTAAACCTTGTCTTTCGAAAGAATAAATGTTTTAGCAAAAAAAATGTCTGACTTGAATTCGAACTGTTTGGGGAGCATGAAGAGACTGTGATTGGCGTGGAGGAACTTTTGCTTGTCGGCCTTCGAGTCGAGCGAGTCGCGCAACGTGCCCAATTCGGCCAGGGAGGTCATCTCGGTCTGAGCCAATCGTTTCCGGGTATCGATGATTTTGTCTAGAGAAACAAATTTTAGAATTTCTTCAAGGGCTATTTTAGGATAGAGGAAAATTTTAACCTGTTAAACATTTTTCACTGATAAATTAAAGTGATATGATTTTCGATGCAATTTTATTTGATAAGTTACAAAAATTCCAATTCAAAACCATTTCTCAAAACTGATTCAAACATATAGATCATTTCGGATAAAAACGTTTTTCTTCTTCTAAAATTCTAAGTTCTCATTCGATGTTTTCTTGAATGAAAAAGCGTTCAAGTTACCGAAACGTTGAACTTCTTGTATTCTTGCTTTTACTTGATTGTTCCCTAATTGCTATTGTCCTTCACATTTCGCTTTTCACACGTTTTCCGTCTTTTTTTCTTTTCTTTTCGCGGAATCTATTTGTTTGCTTAGTCTCTTTGAACATTTAGTTTGTAAAGTGACTGCTCATAATTCCGAAAAAAAAAAAAGTTTAAAAATATATCTTACTAGCTGTGACCAATTTCACCCGTATCAGGTATCTTTGAACTTCCAAAATTTATAGTGAAGTCTTGAAACTTATCATCTTTCACATTTAATTTAATAGAAGATTATAAAACAAATCCAGCATAAAGAATTGTTTAAACTCACCCAGAACCGACTTCATCCAAAAGTCCTGACCTAGATCCATGCAGTCGATGATATAATTCAAATCATCTCCGAAGAACCGGTGCAAAGCGGCGTTGGCCGCAGAAATACACAGCAGATATTCATTCCTCGCTTTCGTGCACCGAAGACGGACGGACTCGTATTTTTGCGTTTTCTGGAAAAATTATTTTTTGAGAAAATAGTTAAAATTTTTAAAAATAATCTATTTTAGTGAAGAAAAAATGAATTTTTTACCTTATCCAAATTCTTCAGTAGAGCCTTGTACTTCCTGGTTCCTTCGAATTTACTGGGATTTGCTTCTTCATAGCGGCGTCTTTCGTCATCTGCTGCCCTTCGTTTGCGGTCAACCGTGTACATATTCGTGCTGCAGATTTGATACGTCTTCAGTGCGGTGTGAAGCTCGTTCAGAACTCGGTCCATCTCTTTGTGACAGTAACTTCCGATGTCACGGCACTGAAAATTGAATTTTTTAATGAAAAATAAGAATGCCCAGTTGTTCCTCAATCACTACCTTAGTTTTGATAAAAGAGAAGTTCTAAAAAGACAACCTAATATTAATGAAAAGGGCATAATTTAAGGGAAAATGAATAAATTTTTAAAAATTGCCTTTCTCGAAATCCTGATCAGATCGTCACTCCTCGTATCGATACTAGTCGTCAGTTGTTTGCTGAATAGTTCACCAAGGTTCTGCCTCTGTTTAGCTTCATCTTTCGCGGCATCCACCATCGTCTGCCAAACTGTGCAAGTCGAGTGCTGGTTCCAGGCTTCTCGTCTGGAAATTTAAATCCTTTTACAAATTCGTTTTTTCTTCTATTTTTTGCAAAAATATAGAAAAAGCATACCGATTTCTCTCGTTCTTCTGGCGCTGCATGGTGGACTTGACGAGTTTTTCTAACTTGGCTGCATATTCGGATTCCAATTCGCCCCGCTTTTTGAGAAAATCAGCCAACTCGTTGAGCGTCGCCACTTGCACCTCGGTTCGCTCGCCCAAGCATTTCAACTGGTCCGCCATTTTGGCTTGGAATTCTGTAAATCTGGATTTTCAAGAAGATAATGAAAAAATTTCAAGATCGTGATATGGTTTTTCTTTAAATTCTACTATCACATTTTATAGAAAGTTGAATTTTTATATTGGCAGTAGTATTTTTTTTAGAGTTTTTCACGTGAAAAAATGATCTTTAAAATAAAGGTTTGTTTGGACATATTTTGCCTTTTTATTTGCGACTACTTTGAATTGCGTAGTTTGCCCGGAAAATGCCAAAAGCAAAAAGCTGATTCCGAAAAAACGACAACTGTTTTAGCGCCGGTTTCAATTTTCCTTCCTCATGCATAACGAGACAGCTGAGACAGCTAGAAAATCTCTTTCTATGATTATGGGTAGGAAAAGAAAATCGTCTAGCATATTCAAAAGTAGCCGAAGTTCTTTGGCTTATCGTCATGCTGCCTATTTTTTCCGAATTTCAAGAGTTCCTCGAGTCTTTAGCTTTGCCCAAGTTATTTCTTTGAAGAGTAAAATTTTGCCGACAAGCATAAAAATTTCAATTTTTAGCCAAAACGTATGATTTCTTTTCAAAAGTATAGGTATTTCTGCTGAAAAATTTCTACAAATGTTGAAGGATGAGTAAATAGACCGGTTTGGATAATGAAAATCCTGATTAAAAATGGATTTTTAACCTTTGAGGAGAGGTTAATGAACGCTTGTCTTCCACTTCAAAACGGACCGACTAAAATAAGAAAGTGAGTGAGAAAAGTGTAAGAAAAAGTGATCAATCATCTTCTAAGCAACGAAGCAAGGGGATCATAATTCGGGATTAGAGTCGGATTTTGCAGAAGGTTGTAAAATCGTCCTTTTCGTTACTTTTTCAGTGACCATTCAAAAGTAAATATTCTTGAAAAACAACGAAAATGAAAATTTCAGTACTTTTCAAGATCTATAAAAAAGTGCCGACAAAAACTCGTTTGGATAATGTCCAAAAAGGCCGAGATAAAATGAAAAAGGCTAGGTAAACAAAACCGGAAAATGAAAGTTTGTTTGCGAAAAAGTAGTGGATATTCAGGCAAAAACTAAAACTAGCAAAACTAGTATATAACGGGTCATTTTGGTTGTAAAATTTTGAAAAAAAATGAAAGAGTAGAAAAATTGTTGACTATTTTGACCAACTTGAAAAAGTCGTAAAAATTTAAATATGAATTATTTTCAGCGAAATAACGGTGTACCCCTATTGACAAAATTATATAGTAATTAGCCCAATTAAAAGAATTAGAAAGAAAAACCGAAAAACACGTAGTAAATAAAGGAAAATTGTTGAAAAAATCGATAAATTAAGAGAAAATCAATAATTAAAGGGATTTCCCGAAAAGAATATTCGAAATAAAATAGGACTCGGAATGAATTTCCAGTGGCAATTCGAATAATTCGTTTATCCTCGGGGCGTATTGCATCGCGGGTTTCCATTTTCTTTTATCTATTTCAGACCCAGGGAATAAAAACGATGTTCAAATTCACAAACATACCCCCGCACATAGAAAAGGTAATTTAATTGGGCGGGTTTGAAAAGATATATTCTTAGGAGGCGAGGTTTTAATTTTAAATTGGAGGATTTTATGCAATTTTAGCATACTTATCCGAATTATAAGAGGTTGAATAGGAAAAACTTATCTTTGTTTGCGAATTTTAAGAAGATTCAATAAATTTGGAGAAAAATTCAAAGTTAAAAAAAAATATTTGAAAATTCTCGAAGATCAAAATCGTTGAAATTTAGAACAATTCTTTTGAAACGCATTTCTCTGAATTGAAATTCAAGCAAATCGATATTATCTGTCTTTTTCTTTTTAATTTCTATTTCAAGTCCCCTGACTTTGAACCATCTGAGGAGATCGACAATTTGGAAATTTATCTGATCGAAAGTTCTATCGAAAAACGAGAAAACGATGATTCACTATGAATGAAATCATCAAAACTTTCAACTCATAAATTTTTTTCTCTTCAAAATTATCGAAGGAAAAAATGACCGTTTGGAAACCGTATCGTACTGTAAATCAGCGCGAAGATATTAGTCATTTCGGAAAGATTCGAAAAATTAGTTTAAAAAATAGTTCTCTGCTACTTTTTTTTCGATCTTTCATAATTCAGAGGCCAAATTTTGCAGTCTCAATTCATTTTGAATAGATTTTTGGCGCGATTTCACTAAACTCGCCCCGTTATAGCCTGCTAAAATATGAAAAGGGTTTCTCATTCAATAGGTGCGAGGCTGAACGAACTAACGTTCTAACGTTCTATAGTCAGAAATAAAGTCAAAGTGACAGAGTGCTATGCTTAACCATTGTACAAGATTAGAGACGCAGACATTTTGTAAGGATTTATGAAAATGATGATCAGGATGTAAGAAATTAAAGTGACAGAGTCCTATCCTTAATCATACAGGAAAAAGAGATGCAGAAGAAATGGATTTGATGAAAACGCCTAGTGTCAGGGTGTGAAATTTATTGTCCGAAAGGGCAGATGCAAAATTTTTCGCGAGTGACCCTTTGTTAGATTTGAAAAGCAGTGGAAATTTTGCGCTAATCTATCAATCACTCACAAAAACGAGGATGTCTGAAATCTAATCTACAGAAAAACGTCGTTTTCCTTTGAAAGATTACTTATCAAAGTATGGGTAAAAATGAAGATTTATAAAAAAAAAATCATAGAAAATAGTAAAGTACGATATAAAAAAAATTTTACCTTGTAAGACCTGGGCCTCTTGATCGATGTTCAATACCGCACATAGAGGTAATTTCGTGGACATAATTTTTAAAAACTCGAAAATTCAAAAAGTAGACGAAGCCTTATTCAATTTTTATAATTCCAGAAGAAATTAGTCGAATTCAACCAATTCCAGCAAAATTGGTGAATTTAGAGGAAATTAATAAAATCGGGTCGAGAATTACATGGGTCAGTTTTGGCGTTCGAAATCGACAAAATCTCCGTTGAATCGGTGGTGATTATTTTCGATTACCCAAGGTCAGTCGGTAAAAGACGAAAGGAAGAGATAGGCTAGGACATCGAAAAATCGCGAGGGAAAAGGAGGAAAATGCAGAGTCTGGGAAAAGAATAGAGTATTAGAGAAGCAATACATGAGGGAAATAGGCTTGAAAAGAGAAAGAAATAGAGAAGAAACTTGTGATAAAGAAAAGAGACAGAAAATGAGGAAATAGTATTGTCAAAAGAGTGATATTTTGGTGTAAGAACAGAGTTCGAATGAGCTTGGAAAGAGAAAGCTGATATTACATCACTGATATCCCAGCCGGGTTGCTCGCCTCCTTTATCACATTCTTTTTCTCTAACTTTCTCAAAATCGCTTTATATTTACCTTTATTTATCACCTTCTCCTTTTGGTCTCTCGCAAATCAGCGATATTTCGCTGTTCAACCTCGGTCTGGCACCAAATCTCGAGGTTTTCCATTGCAAAAGTCGTCAGGAAGGACGACCCGAAAGAGTGTGTAAAATTGGTGGAAGGATCATAAACAAGAGTGAACACACGGGGAAAATGTACACATGGGGTGGGCATGAAAATTTTAAATAGAAATTTTTCAGAAAAAAATCAAGTTTTCGAGGAAAGTCAGATGAAGAGCTATGAACAAGTGAAAGTATTTTTAAAAATGTTAAAGATCGAACATTTTTTTAAGTTAAAGAAATACATGTACTGCTAAGCATCTATGATTTTAGATTATGAAAAAGTATATAAAATGAAAATCGTGTGAAAAAATAACGTTCAAGATTCATGAAGTCAAGAAATTTTGATCATGTTTAATTTTTAGGAAGAAATGATTTGTTAAATTTAAAATAAATCCGACCTCTACTGGCATCGTGCAGCTCGTTGAGCTGGAATTTGTCTATTTTTGCTTGACTCATTCGCTTTCCATCGGAAGCCGTCGTGTCGACAGACTTCCTTCGATGCACGGGTTCAGAAGCCCTTCTCTGGAACGAGGCAGGCGGAACGTCCTCGGAGGAACGAGGTTTCGACGTTCCATTGGAATTATGAGTCTGAAAATTATGATTTTTTTCGAATACGGCCACTTTTCCTCTAGATTTAGTTAGAAAGTTTCTATTCCTAAAGCTGGGATATTTCAGATAATTCAAGTTTTGGGTCGGGAAATTTGATTTTTCTCGGATTTAGAATGAAGTTTTTCATTCCTAATAGATAGATCATTTCAAACGATATCAGTTTTGGTATGAAAATGTATTTCTTGCAGAAAGAAAGGTGATCTTCGTTAATAATTTGGCAGAGGGTTTTGTTTTCAAAATTATTGAATAAAAAGTAGCCTATTTGAGGTTTGTATAGGCAAATTGAGAGAAAAAATCGAGGATCAATTATTTCCTGTTGAAACAAATTCTACTGCATCTCGAATCATACCGATTTGAGCGTCCCGCTAGGCGGAAGTCGATTTTCCTTGTCCTTGTTTGTCGTCAAATTTGAAGTCGAACTCAGATTCTGATTCTGATTCGTCGTTGATTCGTTTCCGTTTTCACCCGTCATTTTTATGAGTTCGAAAATGAGGTCATTTAGATCGTCTCTAAAAATTAGCATTTTTCCAGGAAAAATCGAGAAAAGAATACCGTATTAGAAAAAAAAGCTTGTGAAATCTTGTAAAGATCTTATGAAATCGAGCCAAATCTTACGAAATTTTCATGATTCTTAATATGGAAAGGCAAGTCGAAGAAAAATTGCTCTATCGATTGATTTTTGGAGATTTACGTGATTTGCATTTGTAAGGGAAATAGGAAAACTGAATGTTGTCTGTGGTTTGCATAGAAATAAAGAGAGGGGTACACATGGTTAGAGATGAGAGAGCTAGAGAAATAAAGAGGGAAAAAGACGTAGAAAAAGAAATTGAAAATTTATGCAAAAAGTTGACAGGGAAATAGTGCTGAAATCAGATAGTGAAAAAGAAAGAAATAAAAATACAGATTTGTTTTTCAAACATATTTTTCTGTGCTTCAAAGCCTTTGTGACTGGATACGATACGAGAGGGGAAGAAAAATGAGAGAAAAAAGTCGAAAAGTTGAAAATATCGCCAGATTTTGATAAATTCATCGATATTTCGAGATCTAAACAGATGACATTGAATATTGATCGATAGAAATTTGTAAGAAATGGAAATTCATCAAGCATTAATGAACAAAGAGCATTATTCAATTCACCTTTGAATCTATTGAAATAGAAAAAAATAAATAAAAATAAAGAAAGATCAAATATCGGTCTTCGAATGAACCAAAATTATGACTCAATAATTATTGAATGAAAAATCAACAGAAAAGGAAAACTGAATTTGAATAAAGTCCTTTTGCAAAACTCTGTAATTTCATAACTTTCGAGAAAAAGTTAGCTTATATCTATTTTTCAACAACTTCAAAATAGCGAAATTCTTGATAGTAGGTTATTTTCCATTAGAAATTTAAAAAAGCTGCCAAATTAAGATTTTCAATTTTCCAAATATTTGAATTTTATCTAAAGCTTAACCATTATTATCCAAAATATGAATGGTGATTACAATTGAAATCGAAAATAGACCGCTTTGCTGTTTTGGCTATAATTTCTCTATAACAGGAGGCAAAATGTTGTAACCCAGATTTCACCATGGTAAAAGTCGACGTTCTGTCATAATTCCCTACACGAATTCTCCCGCACAAAAACCTCATATTTAATCTAGTCCATTATAATTTCCAGAGAAGGGAAATAATATTGAAAAACGATAGGTTAGAGAAGCAGAAAATTAGATATTGTAGGAATTTTAGAGAGTGGGAAAAGAAAAAGACATTTGTAAGTGAGTGTGTACGTCCGTCCGTCATATGGGCATGTCCAGATCGAGATTGGATCTGAATGAGAGAAACAGCGTGGGAAAACAAGAGAGTCAAAATATGGCTAGAGAAACAAAGAAAGTGAGAAAATATTATGGCAAAATGAGAATTAGAAAAGAAGAAAATTTAAAAAGTAATCGAAGAAAGATCACTAAATTTTGAGAGGTCGAAGGAAACAAAAAAGAATAATAGCACTTGAATTGAAGAGATTTCCAAAGAAAGAAAAATCGCCACAACACTACGGCTCTTTTTCCATACGTTTTCCAATGTCCATTCAAGGTTGATGGTCATTACAAAAAGGACAGATTGAAATGGAAATAGCATGGAACTTAAAGAGACGTTAAAGAAGAAAAAAGTGGAAATAGTAATAGAAAAAGTGATGAATACAAAATGAGGTAGAGAAAGTCTCTTTGTGTACGGATATTTATGGTTTGTTTCTGGAATTTTCTAGACAAAGCATTTACTTTTATTCGAAATTCGAAAATTTCGATAAGTTTGTAAGGAAAAATCAAGAAAAATACTTTTCTAAGTTTAAGAGAGGAAAAATTTAGCAAAGTTCGAATTCATCCGAGTATAAAGTCCAGGGCAGATATTTTTCTCGCACAAAAACGGACTCTGGCATTCCTAATCATTGCTGATAGGTCAAGACGCAGAGTGACTGACCGCGCTTGGATTTATTCGATAAGCGCCAGTGCATTTGTGCGTTCGGAGGAAGAGTCATGGATATTTATGGGTGTTTTCAGAGGAATTGTGTTGGGACTAATTTCGTTTCGACGGGATTCAATAACGCAGGCGGGAAACTTCCGCGAATTTGTTGAATAGGTCTCAGGAAGAAGATAAGATTTAGATTTGTAGAAAAGTGTAACGAGGCGTTCGGATTGGTAGAATTTATGAAAATATCTACGATTTGAAAGAATAAAGCAGAAGTTTCATGGTATAAAGTACAGAAAAGGTGAGGTTTGGGTATTCAGATAAGTTGTAATGAAAAGTTTTGATTTGAAATGACGCTAACTTGATAAGACATGGACTTTTGTGAATAGGTCTCAAAGCTACACTAAAATGTGAAATATTCGGAGAAAGTTATTTGTACTAGTGCTTAAGAAAAACTATAAAATTGCATTCGGAAAATCAAGGGGTAAGTTTCATGAAACACACCCAAAACTTGTAATATCAACCAAGAAAAAGCAGATTCATACTACGCCTACAGCGTTAGACTTTTTGTTGAATTAGCAAAATTCCGCTGAAATAAACAAATGTCCGCTTTCAGTGGTAGTGGCCCGGTATGAGTCAGTGGCATAGATCTTACGACAAACTGTAACTAAAACTAAGTAAATGGTGCATTGCGGTGAACATACGAAAATACGGAGCAGGCAAAACTGATTAGTCAAATGAGTGTATTGAGCGTGGGGAGAAAAGAGGGGGACGCTCGTTAAAAAAGGGAAAAGAACGCGTAAAACACAATGATAGAGAGAGAGAGAAAGAAAGAAAATAAGATAGAGTGACCACTTGAAAGGAGAAAAAGGAAGACTAATAGAGTTTGTCGGTTATTCTATCTTCCCATGTTAAAGCATAGACTTCAAAAAACGGCTGAAGTATCTATTTTCTGACCACAGCAGCACACACAAAAACGGTTGAGAAATGACAAAATGTTGAGAATGAAAACTTTAGTATAGAGAGACATAGTGTTGAGGTTGAAGAGGGAAAAGATGGAGAAAGTGAAACATGTCTGGCATACGGCATAAACGAACGCGTATAGTAGTCGTAAACATATTTGTATAGAGGAAATGAAAATGGAATGGCACGAGTGAGACGAGTATCATATGCAAACCTAACACAGAATTGAAAATCTTTCGTCCTATGTTAAAAGATAGGACAAGAAACGCAGGCTGGAATATAATGCTAAGACATAAAAGGAACACCGCCCAGAGGCGCAAAATGAACAAAACCATATTAGATATGGGTCATAAACAGATAGCCACCATTATGTGAATTAGCATAGAAATTGCAAATTCGCAAAACAGGCTGGAGATATCGCGGATAAAATATCGAGTTTTCCAGAAGTTTTAGAACAATATTACTTATCCTAGTTAAGTAAATTATTCATGAAAAAATCCAGAAATTTGTTAGATTTTAGCATAAAACTACGAAAATTCAATTTATGAGCCTAAAAAATAAAGTCGAAAATGCACATTGACAAACGCTTCCGTGAAAAGCACTCTCAACGAAGTTCTCTTGTCCATAAAAAACTGCTCTCTCAGAAAAACCTGTGACGTATCTCCAGACGGTTTTTACACTTTCATCTTTAAGCATTATCGAAAGAGTTTCACGAAAAATTAGAGGATAAAAGGGCGTTTTATGGGGTTGGAGTCGGAAAGTTCCTAGTTGAAAACGAATTGATCGTTTTCAGCATAAAGTTTAACCAATTAAAAATTTTACTAACTAAAGTTTGGGAAAATATTTTGAAAAAATGGTATCTTTTCGGAGACAACAAAGTGATGTGTTCTAAATTTGATAAAAAAATAGATGATACGGGATGAAAAAAATCGAGAAAAGAAAGAAATATCGTGATTTTTCGATAGAGTAGAAAGTAGCGGGACAAAGTCGGTGAAATGATATGAAAAGTGAGACTTCGAAAGATAATCTGAAAATAGCGTTGGTAAATAAGAGGTTGAAAGATAACATAAAGATAACACTAATACCGGGAGGGATTTAGGAAGAAAAGATCATATTTACAATCGAACACAACATAGACTTAGAGTTAGAAAAGAAAACAACAGTAGTACGCAGGAAATAGAGTTCGGAGGATTAAATTCACGATGTTATATTGATTTTAGGAATTTAAAATAAAATACTAAAAATTATAGTTCTAAAAAAGAAAAAGTTATGAACTAAAACGAACTAAAAAATGCTAAAATTTGAAGAGTTGTTAGAATGTTGAATTTGAAATCTAGGTTTAAATTCAACTAAATATTACGACGAAAGAAGAAAGTATAAAGTTAGGCGAAATCGAGATATCCTTATCTTCAGAAACGCAACATTTTCACTTCATAATCCAAGTCATAAAATTTATCCTATTCTAGATAAAAGATTTAGGTTTTTACGACCGCGCGCATATATGAGGATAATTCCCTAAACCCCCATCTATATTTGTTTAGCCTTAAACCTGATTATTATATGACCCTCTGTGTCTCTATCGCCATCCATGCATTAGTATATAGAGACTCTGTCCAAAAGAATACAATATTTCCATACACAGTAAATCTGTTTCCGTTATATGAAGCTTTCAGCGCAAAACCAGAAATGCATTGGAAAGAGGGATGGAAAAAGAAAAAGAATATTAATAAAAACCTGCGTGCGCGCTACCTGAACAGGTCTAGAAATGGAATGAGATTTTGGAGAATTGAAGAAAAAGGGAATTATTCGTAAATCTATAGAGCTTGTCAGAATACTTTCAGAGGTATGAAGAAATTTTAACTTCATAATTTGAAAGATGCAAGAAATTATTGCTTGAAGTTGCACGATAGAAAATTAAAGAAGAACTGAATTTTAGCACACTTCCACTAAAGTGTTGAAAACTTCATTCAAAGCGGATGGGGAAGAATTGTTTACAAGGAGTGTGTAAGTGCGTACAAACATTTGGTTTGTGCCTTCTGGCGTTCTCTTCAAAGAGTGTCAAAAAGGGGCGTGGTTTTGTGAATTAGTGGGCGGAGCCAAAAGTCAGTCCAAATACGGCACACGTACTCTTGAAATTACGCGGGAACTGGAGTGAAAGTGACAACATGAATGAAAGTGTCGAGCGTAGTACGCAAATATTAGTTGGGAGAGGTGGGGAAGCGACAGAATGAGAACGACACAATTGTTACTACTTTTACATTTCGAACTTGAAGTTAGAAAACTTGCAATAAACTTCTAAACTAAATGAAAACACAAGGATTTTTGCTTTTAACCCTAAACTTGTAAAGTAGATTAAATTAGAGATTTGAGGTAACAATACTGCCAACGCTCTTAATCTTACAAGGTTAGAACAAGAAAGCTTTCTTCAACTAAAAATTTGCATTACAAAATCATGCAAAGAGCTTCCAGAAAGTCTTGCAATTATAAAAAAAAAATAATATGAAAAAATCAATATTCTCAATGATTTTTTCTATGGATTAAGCTCGATAAATAATGTGATTTCTAGCAAAAAAATCGGGGGAAAATCGGAATGAGAAATGCTGCGTCGGGAAGCATTTGTGTCAATTTCGACACTGGCTTTTTTGCCTCTAGGGCTTTTTACCGATGCAAGGAAAAGACCTTCGCGGCGCATTGTTTCATTCTTTCATGCTTCTTCTTTATGAGCTCCATGCGCTAGCGCATTTGAGGGAGAAATTTTTGAACTTGAGGAAAAATATGCAGTCTGAAAAGAATAGCAAGAAATAACTATTTGGAAACCACAGGACATAGTAACAAAATAAGGTAGGGAATGATAATGTAGAGCATCTTTTCTCATATTATTTCGTCATATCTCATGCCATGATGTCACGCGGTTTCCAAAATAATGTAAATTTTGAATTTTCAAATATTTTATGGGGGGAATATCTAAGGAGAAACATGCGATTTAAAATATTTAACAGAGAGAATCAGAGTAATAATAACCTACGTTTCTGAAAAATTTAGCTAAAATTCCCCTAGGATGCTGATGTAGCACTCTTACTCGAAGCCACTGATACAAACCGCGATAAGCCCATTTGTCACTTTATTTTCGGGTAATCAATCATTCTAGCACTTTTTTCTATCTCACGAAGAAACCTCAATATCCTCACATCTTGACCAATAGTAATGGGACTAATGTAAACCTCACTCAGTTTAAACTTGGTTCATTTGTAAATGCATATAAATCTCAACCAAATCATAAAATGACTATTGTAGTTGTTGAGTTAATTTTACAAGAGAGTTGGAACTAACTTGAATGAGTTTTATATTAAACTAATTAATAAACCGTATCAATGGAAATACTCATAAGTTCATTAGCACATTCTATTGTCTCAGAAAGGGGCGGTGTTAAGATTCATAAATTGCGGTTTGCCCGCACAATTGTATAGGCTTTGAGAAAATTAATGACCTTGGGAATAAAGACAAGGCAATTCATAAGACATGAATACCGAAAGAAAAGGAAAATAGTAAAGAAATTTGAGAGAGAAAGGATAGAGGAAAATGAAAGACGAATGATTCAAAGGCAATGAATTTACGCTTGGACCAGAACGTCTTTAGCCAGACACTTGACCACAAATTTCAAAGGGAACAAATCTGAGATAAAATGATATAGAAATTTTTTTTTAAATGAAGTAAAAATATCATGTTATGTTAATTACTGCTCTTTAAGTAGATCGAAATTATTTTCTGAGAGTAATCGCATTTACATTAGTCACAGAATATTTGCATTTTATGAAATTTACTGAAGTTTAGTTACTATCATCTTTGATATCATTTTAGCATCACTATTATTCAGACTTGTGGTTTAATGCTGATATTGCTTACAAAAATGGTTTGAAATCCTGATTTGTCTAGCCAATTTCACCATTTTCTCTGCATCGAGCATCGTGAACTGATAACAAATAATGCGAATGTCGTCATGCTCTCGCGTGTTTGAGTTTACGATTGATCACTTCGTTATATAAGCAAAAAGATCTACGTTTTCTCGATCATTTCTAAGTTCCTATTCATCTAAGACATGACTCACGGAGGATTTTCTGGTACTAATTTATTCCTAGTTATTAAAAATTGGAAATCTGCATGTTGACATCAGCACTTTGAATATAATACGAAATGATTTTTAAACTCTATTAATTTAACATATCATATTGCTATGTTATTTACGATTTCCTAAGTTTAAAAAATTTTCAGGCCACCACCACAGTGGGGGTTTTTCACACCATCATCATCATCATCATCATAACGGTAGGGGTTAATTTTTCAATTCAAATATAATATTTTATTCTCAATAAAATAGGAAACCTTGCTATAGTCTTAGCTAATGGTGTATAAAATGGGTTAAAGTTAAAGCAACATGGATAATTCATTACTTCTAGCCTATAAAACAGCATGGGATTAGATCTTTTCCTAATTTTTCAAATACCGTAAAACCTCCAATTGAAGTCTATGGGCATGGGATTCTATCTTCAGAGGTCCATTTTTCAGAAAAGATCGAAAATTTCAAACCACCATAACTTTTCATCGGATAATCGTAGAAACTTAGAATCAAAAGTAGATATGCTCTACACAATCTAGAGAATATCATAAACACTTTCCAGAGATGATTTGAGTTAGGTATTGGGTGGTTCTGGTGTTTTGGGAGGTGGGCTTCAATTAGAAATTTTGCGATACCCTTAGCTATGGATAACGAAGTAACGAATTATCCAAATTCTCAAATATAATATTTGATCTGGAATGGTTCAGGAAATTATCGTCGAATTTAGGTGGGCACCATCATCGACATCATCATCATAACACTGGAGGCGGTTCGACTACGATCACCTGGTACAATTTCATGTTCCCATCGACTTGGAGGTCCAAGAGTCCGAAAAGGTGAGTCAATTTTTAGCCGTTAAAAATCCTAGTGCTAGAATTTTAATAATTTGTTTTGTTTTTCAACACTTTTTGAAGATCATTATTTAGGATACAGAATGCCTGTAGATAATCATTAACTTGCATCATTAGACGTGATGAATTGAAAAGATACTCTCTATTTCAATCAAATCGGCACCTAGCTTCCAAAACCGTACGAATTCTTTTCTCTCGCTATTTTGTAAAGTGAAAGAGTCTGTTCTTTGGCAAAGACATGGAAGAGATGAATAATCGAACAGTTGTTTATGTCAGATTGCAATAAGCAAACACGTTATGATCTTCCTTGATGGAGCTTCTTATTTCTCTTCATATCGCATGCTCTCTGCAGAGCAAAATAGAGCTGCTATAGTATAGAAAAAAAAACGAAGTCATACGGTTTTGAATCTCAGGTACCGAGTTGATTGAAGAACAGGGTAGCATTCAAGATATCCCACTTTTCGTTAAAAGATAATGCCATTTGTTATGGTATTTAGGTTAAAAGATTTAGCGTCAAAACTCATTTCCAAAAATTTCGAATGTGAAATTTCAGACCCAAAGTAACGAAGAATGATGAAGAAGATAAAAAGAAGAAGCAAAACGTCGAACTGAAAACTCAAAAAGCAACCAATGAGACCGCGAAAGTCGTTCGCGAATTCCAGCAACCCGCTCCACCGTCGTATGAAGAAGCTATGAAAAACGTCAACAAAGTCGAGAGACTTTGAGATTTAAAACTATTATTTATTGAATGATGTAAATAAATTAACTTTAACAAATGCGCAAGACTTTGAAAATGCACCATATTGATCTTCACAACATTTTGAGCCACTCCAACAAGTGTGGGAAGCATAAGTTAGCCCGGGATAGTCACTCCTCCCATATTTAAGATCGATTCTCTATAATTTTTTCTTTTGCAACATAGCAGTTATTTTACCTTGATTTTTAATGTGTCTTCAGGGCGCATTAACTTCTTCATACTTCCACGCAGAATTTCATAGAGATTCAGATAAAAAATAGAGAAAAAAAACGGTGTATGCGATATAGATCGAAGTTTTTATCATGGGTAGACTATCTATAGCCTAATAGAATGATGAAATTTATTTTTAAAATTTGTTCAAGAATTTTACTATACAGGCTCCTATTTTTAACAAGTTATAGCAAATGTCAGGCTGATTCAGAATATATGAGAGTTATAAATGTAAGATAGCCAAAATCTAAACCTACTGTAGCTTTTTCATCTTCGACCATATTTTAGTCAAGCGATATTTTTCATTTTGTTCCCCGAGTCAAGTAATTTTCCTAAATCTCTTTATTTCATCTTCAACAAATTTCGTAGTTTGTTATGTTGAAGTGTAGTGATGAGAAGTTAAGATTTTATTGCAATTTCAGTGATTTTCAAATTCACGTTTCTGGTGCAAGTGTGTAAGTTTATCGTGCAACCAGTCGTGGTTGCAGTGAGTGGGCGGGACTTATCGAGGCGCACACTTCTCACGTATGCTCGTGATAGGTCATCCCTCGCTTTCTGTTGTCTTTCATCTGAAACAAGATGATCTTCATCAAATTAAGATATCACGAATAAATAATCCTTCAAGTATAAATCAAGAGTGTTTACTTGGTCGAAAGTAAAGTTTTTGTTAACATATGATAATGCATAGAAAAACGAAACGGGTTTTATACGATATTTCATGTTTGATAGTTTAGTGTACCTGCTCTTCGCACTCCTTGGCGAGCTTTTGCTCGAACTCAAGGATTGACTCCATTGACATATTGTGCCATTGATCCATCCAACAGACGCATTCCCTGCAATCTCTCGTTAAGATCTCCGATTCACTACGGGTTCGGTCCCCCATACCGATTGAACTTGGCGAATAGCCGCGGATAGGCCTTCTGAACGGCCTTCTCGATCATCTTTTGCAGTCCTTTCCACTTGAATTTGATGGACACCATCTTGTATGCGTAGATCAGCTGAAATTGAGTTAAAATAGGCAAATTTGAAGATTTGTAAATTACCGGAGTTTTCCGATTTTCTGTCCAATCTCGCTCGAGTGGACCGCGATTGGCCGCTTCCGAATGCCAAAGCTGAACGAAATTGTTTATTCTTAAGCGCTGAAGAAAAATAACAATAAGGTTGTCACGTTACTACTTCTTATTTTTAACGTTCATGAGAATGGCTGTAAAGATTTCATGAAGATATTAAAAGAGCACAAGAGTTACAAATCATCATTCTATCATAAGTAATGAAGTTCAAGAGGTAAGCTTGTTTACGAACCTTAGGGTCGGTATTTTTGTCGTAGTCGTTCTTGTGGATGAGCGCGTCGTCGCAAATGTCCAGGTAGACGATATCCCGCTTGGGTGGGCCGTTAAGTGGCTAAATCATTAACAAGTAAAAACTGAATTCGAAATAGCTTAATGCTAACGGTAACAACCGTTTGCCATTACGCACGATATTTTCAGTAGTTCATTTGCTTGAATGTAAATTTATATCGAAGCTAGAACCTCATTTTTTGAATTATTCGAATTATCTCTTACATTCTCCACATCCCCATCATCTTCCAGATGTATGGACTCAATGCACAGATAGAAGTTGTCCTTCATGTATTTCGGGTTCGTACAAATCGTCTTGCAGTAGGGATACGCGTTCCACGACTCCTCATGGATTTCGAATGCATCTTCGTGAAGAAGCTGAAGTTGATCAATTTTATCACGAGTTATCTCAAATGTTCCATTTTCTGCATCTTATCACTTGCATGCTTTTTGTTCGTGCAAATATAACAAGGCTCAACTTCAACTCAGAATGAGCTACTTACTTATGAGTTGTGATGTTGGTGGTAACAGATAACACAGGCTTCTTACCTTCTGTATCATCCAGGGACATTTCGACTTGATGCGGTAGATCTTATGGGTGAACGTGCCGGACATCGGCGGCTGACCGGGTACCAACGTCTCGTCGGTGAAGTCGTATTGCTCTACTAGCTGAAAGGTGATGGATCTGCATTAGTAAAGTCAAAGTTTTCACGTTTCTTGTCATAGAAAGATGTTTTTTAATCGTTTTTTCGAAAAGATTTTCTTTCGGATAAATTAAGATCCCGATTTTTCAAGTATCAAAAGATAAATTTTAGGATATTCACTCATTTTATCGATAAATGAATTCTGGTGAAGTTATATTAGTGTCTGGAGCGATTTGTAGTAAAATTTATAAAAAAAAAAAAAAAAAAAAATTCCCGCTAAATTTTGTTGTGAATCGTCCCCCAAAACTTAATTTTCATCAATCCATCAACTTGTGCAGAATTTGTCTAATCCCCCTACCTCGACGCCCTCGCCGCCACCTGTCTCATTTTTGGATGCCTCCGCGACCCCGTAAAGCAATCCGCGATTGTACTCTTCAAGTTCAAGGGGCAGAGCTATCCGGTATTCCTGAAATTGGTTAGGTAAAATCCATCTCTAGAAGACAGGACTTCAATCCTTCAGGTCAGATATTAAAGATTTTCAAAGAGGCTATAAAAGGCAATCTCAAAAAGCTGTACTTCATGTCTTCAAACCATCAATAGCAACTTTAAGATAGTTGGCCAATTAACTTCATTAAATGACGAACTTCGCAGGACTGGATAACTAGCGATAGTCATTATCTCGAGATAGCTGCCCAATTATCTCGTCTTTCTTCAATTCTTCAGTACCTTCACTAACATTCCCTTGGGGAATGTCGTCTGGCTTCACTTGGGTGTGTGGTTGTATAGCGGAATGGTTCAGTTGGGCCAGTCAGTAGTCAGCGGCCAGTTCGTTCCGCTCGCCGCCGGTTAGTAAAGTCTGAAAATAATGACTCGACGGTTGGGGGCTTTCGAAACTTGCGGTAAAAATTCCAATTTCCTCGAGATTTTTAAATTTGATAAGTTTCTGAGAGAGAACTTCATTACTTCAACGTCAACGAATCCACATAGTTGGTCTAATGAAATTGTGAGTCGGAAAATTGCAAAATTTGGGATTTTCAAACTCCGCCCAGTTTTGGATAAAGTCGAAAGGGCTTCTTGTAAAAGCCGTATACCTCCAAAGTTCAAATAATGAGAGGGTGGGGAAATATTTTTCTAGAAAAGACCTTCAAAGTGCACCAACATTTTGAGACCGAACATCCCTTACCTGCCCTATTTCTAGCCCATTGCATAGGTGCATAAAATTTCATCGGTATGCGGCTATTACAAAAAGCCAATCAAAAGGATTGGAAAAGCTAGATCTTCATGAAAAAGGCGATTTGGAAGTGTCGCAATGACGCAACCGATGCAACATGCGAAATAACATGTAGGTATAGGAGAGGGTAGGAATTGTAGAGGAAAGCTCTCGCTTTTACATAGTATTTCAATGTTGCGTTGGTCGCGTCGGCTGCGACAATTCCAAGAAGCCAATGAAAAATGGAGGAAAATCGATACTTCAATAACTACAACCATATCTGCAGCAGGCTAGAAACTAAAATAAGCGAGATTTTATTAATCCGATAAAAAAGGGATAAATGAAGGATTTCACTCGTGTATTTAAAGCGAACAGTTATACTACGTCCATTAGCAGGAGCAAGAGAGGAGGGAAGCCCGAGCGCAACTCGGACTGAATGAGAATCGAGGTACGGACGCAGACTCGGAGTGGATGAATGGAAATAAGACAAGGACGGGCATCGACTCGGAGTACAAAGAAGGTAGAAACCCCCTACAGGGAAACATGGCTTTCGAAGAATTCTAACAAAAAAGTTGGAAATAGAACGCTTTCTTGAGACTGAATTGAATCTTGATTTCTAAAGAAAGGAGAGATGAAAATGGGAAGATAATGGAATGACGAAAAACTAGAAGATTTCTAGCGATCAACTCGAACCCGGGCCCTGAATGTATGATCAAAATCGCCGGAGGAAAAACGGAACACGTCAAAAGTAGCGTCTTCAGGGCGTATGGAATGGTAAGTCAACAATGTTTCTGTCATAAACGTGAAAAATTAATTAAATCTTCTTTATTTACTACGAGTTTCCGAGAATTAAACAAGACTTCATGAAATTGTAAATTATTGCCATAGAAAGGGCATATTTGCATTAATTTAGCGAAAACAAAAGATGGCACAAATTAAATTCAAAATGACGTAAATTTTTACTCGAGAGTACGAGCCAATTTATGTGTTGAGAAAAGGAACTTTTGGAACTTGAAGTGTTGAAAATTTCAAAGTACGCCCCCTTAAAAGCAAACATTTCATACCTATGATTTCAAGAAGTAACAATTTCTGAAAACTTGTATGATACCACTCTATTTCGTAATTGTTAGGTTTAACATTCATAAGATCTAGGTTAATTGGTATTTTTGGCAACATTTTTTGAAAGCCTGAAAAGCCTATCGAAAAAAACTGGCAATTATCTGTAGTGTCTTGAAAGTTTAAGAAAATTTGTTGAATTCACAAAAAATGATCTGAGATCGAAAAAGGCCCTATTTTTCATAAGAAAATGACCGTTTGGAATTTAAGATAGGGTTAAATTCTAGGAGCAAAATGCAAATAAAATGAATTTAAAAGGGGCAGAAAAAGGATGCGCTTAGCAGGAGAAAAATTGAGAAGCCTCGTGAAACGTAGAAACTGAGGAAATTGAAAGAAAAAACGAACGAGATGCAAGCAAGGATAAGACTTTGGAGGGATTAAAAAACTGAAATAAAAAGCTGTCATTTATTAGATTTGAGATTTTTCAGGTTCGAGCTGATTGAATTTCAAAAGCGTGAAAATCAATAACGTTCTCTCAACTTATGAAATAATTCCAGCTAAGCAAACTTCCCACATTCGATGGGAATAGAATAGAACCATAAAAATCCCGATTCAATCGAAAGATGATGAAATTATGACGCCTTACAATGCTATTGACAAAAAAATTGTACAATTAAACGAAATGGCGATTCAGGGATAGAATAGGGTCCTAAAAACTTTTTATAAAGGACAGACCTAGGGAGGACGATCGTCTGAAACCCTTTGCGACCTACTTCCAATATATTTTCTTGACAATTTTTCTCTCTAACCTGTAATTGACAAAAATTTTCACAAATGCGACTTGATATGATAACGATGAATTCGCTCGTGCGACCTACCCCTTATAGTTTATCTTCGTCTGACGAAAATGCTCCCTAGGTCTGATATTCAGTTATTGCTAGAATAAAGAGCCGAAAGATATTTCTATTATCAGATAATGAACGGGAATGGATTGAAATTGGCGAGATTCTAGAAAGACGAGGTTCATTCGGAGTTGCATCGTTAAATGGAAAAATTTACATAATTGGAGGAGAGCAGAAGTCGTTGATTTTGTATGATAAATAATGTATCATTATATATTTAGAGATGGTAAAATTCATTGCTTTCTTGGGGTTAACAAAAAATTATAAAGATGTTCGCATAAAAATTTACTCCTCGAATGAGCTTCCTTAAATCAAATTTTGATTTTGATGTTTTATGATACTTATTTCGAACCATCTTTGATTGCGATAATATCCAGCTGCGCATAAAAATGTCATATAATGCAATTCAATTAGTTCGAATTGTCTGCTGTGAAATAAATGCAGTTATAATCTTAAGGAACCGTTAAAGGCTTTCAATATCATTATTACCAACAATGAGCTTTCATTCAAAGAAGTAAGTTGCACGATAAAAATAATAGATCGAGAAAATTTTTACTAATTCAGGTAATGTGGAAAAGACCCTTTATTAATTTAGGATTTGAAGAAGAGAAATGTATCTTTCCCATGTCTTTAATTAAAAAACAAAAAAGACAAATATCAAATAACATGTTTATAAGACGATAATAAAGCAAAGAAGGACACCGAACTGTAATAAATGAGATCGGTCAAATAGAATAGGTGAAAGAAGTTGGATAACAAGTGATAAAAAAAATCCCATAGAATGTCATAACGACTCATTGTAGCTGTTAATAAAATTAACAGAAAAGAAAAAGATCTTCAAAGGACTATGATTCAAAATTAGCCCGGAAGAAAGAAAGTGGAAAACAATAAATAGTGATTAAATGGAATAAAATGACTAGTTTTGCAAGAGAATATCTGCATGACCCTTTGAAAAAATGGAATGAATAATTTCAAATACAATACTTGTTGTTGACTGAGGAATATGCACGAGTTTGAATTGGTAAGGGGAAGGAGGAAATGGAGATGATCGAGTACGGTTGAAGTGACTAGTTCAGTGGTCGTCATCCGCAAACTCATCGTCCTGAATTCATATCAATTTGTTGTGTTATGTTTGATCATTATGCATGTAATTTGAAAATGAGAAAAAGAATCAAGTGAAAAAGTATGTTAATGGAATGATTTGGAATTAGCATTTTTGACAATTGCATTCTGCCAGTTTTACAAGATGAAAAAAAGAATAGTGGACGCACAACTCTGCAACACTTTAAAATGTCATACGCCTTCTTTCAGATGCATTGCTAGGGATGATTTCTGTCGACCGTCATAAAAATCGATTTGGAAATGCATTTCAAAGTGCTGACAATGATTGTCAAATCGTTAGTTAGTAAATGACATATTTTTGAAGTAAGAAAGTATTTTTAATATGGCAAATGATTTTACCTCATCAGAGTCGACCATGTCCGAGTCTGGATCGCTGTCGGAGGTGGACATTCTAAAATGAGAAAATGAATTGACAGACGGATAAAGAGGATGAAAACTGACTGCTCGTTCATGTCCGACGTGATGGAGCCGTACGGAGAGTCCAGAGTCGCGCACAAGTCCGCAATCTGATTCGCCAGCTGAAAACATATTCTGTTGTTTCAAATTCAAACTTAGGGTTAATTTTAATCAAGGGTTCAGAATTGCAATGGACTTTAAACAAGAATTTCGAAACTTGAACTTGCCAATAATTTCAGGTTTAACTTTTGAAAAATGCCGATTTTAAGTTCAATTCAGAAAATTTTATCGAAGTCTAGTCAAGTTGGACTCGAAGAAAATTTGCGAGTTCTAGTCCAAAAAGTTACGAGCTCCATACATCAGTAATTGTAGCATTATAATTCCAACAAAAAAATGGTCATAACTTATGGGTTAATTCGTTTAGGAACACTCGACCTGGATTATTTTATATTTATCGACATTGTCGATCTCCTCCTTGATGTAGATGACGTGCTGCTCGTTGCCCACAGACAGATGCAACTCGAAGATGCGGCGCTCGAACGTGCCCGTCAACGAGATCAAATTCATTATCTGCAAATTAGAAAGTAAGATCATGAAATCGAAGATGTCGTCAATGCTCTAAACAGACTTGCAAATTTTCAAGCCCGAACATGTTCGCATGAACGAGATAGCGCCTCTTATCAAGAGAGGAAAAGAGCATGTCTTCTTTCTGTCTCTCGAAAAAAACACGCTATCCCGCTCATGTGGGCATCCGTGGGTATGAAAATTTTCAAGTTTGACTCGAAAAGTTTAAAATTATTTTTTAATAAAATAGAAATTTTCTATCAGAAAAGGGCTATTCCGAATTAGAAAAATAATCATAATTGCAATTCGGAATCCAAAAGAAGAAATTGGATTTTTTTTTGGAATAAAACTTTTCCAGTTTATACGGAAATGAAATCGTATTTGAAATTAAATTTTAGATCGAAGTATGAATTCTGAACAGCCGTGCAATTAAAACTTACACACTCAACTAAGTAACTAATAAATGCAAAACATAGAATAATATTGCGTTAAAACGCGAAAATCTATAGTTACCTCCGAATAGGGAGGAATGATGTCTGGGACCAGTTCAGACAGCAGTTTGTAGCCATTCCTAGTTTCCCCTTCTTTGATATCTGTCTCGTAGTTCATCTGGAATGTCCAATTGACGATTCGTTTAAGGGCGGTCGCAGCAGGACTTCCTTCTTCGAATTTCGTTGAGACCAGAGCCTGAATTTATGTTATAAAGAAATGAGATGAAAAATGCAAAATATTCGTTTTGTTCGAGACCATTTTCCCTTTCATTTGATTGTCTTAAGAAATCATTTACGATCTTCTTTTTGTCAAATTTTAGAAGACACTTTCGTTTTATTACGAAAATTCAAAATTCATTTTCGCACGATTCAGATATGGGGATTGAAAATTCTGCTAGGTATGTAATAATCGGATGACTTAGTAGGTGAGTCATATCTCCTTCCTTCAAAACTATACTCAGAACTTCCAAAAGATAAACAAAAAGAGAATACTGCTGCTCATCTAGTTCTGTATTGATTGACAAGTTCTCAGAATCTTAGAAGCAGTGATATTTTCATCCGAAAGATTCTTGTTCTTTTTGCTTTTCCAAAAATTATTTTCACTTCAGAATGTCAGGGCCTGAGTTTTCAGGACACATCCAGGCTTAGATCCGAGTTTTAGTAATCATCAGATTCCAGTACTATCAAGGTATTCCCAAATGATCAGTGATAAGCCAGTTTACAAAAAGGTGGAATGTGAGTCTTTATCATTTGGAATTCATAATTGAAGATTTCAAAAGTTTATAGAATTTATAATAAAATCGAAAGAATTGAATAAAAATCTAGCTTTTTTCAAAATAAAGCGAATTGGGTTACCCTAAGGAACTTGACGACGTGTCCATCGTGGAGGAAGGAAGTGTTGTTGAAGCAGAGGGAGGGAGGGAATTTGGACAAGTGACTGAGCAGTGAATCGCCGTCTGCGTGTACGGGGCCACGCACAAGCAGCTCGTTCACCTGAAATACATCCATTCATTCTGAATCAAAAGAATATAATAATTTCTATTTCAAAAATATTTTTCTGGAAATATATCTTCTCATTTAAGAGCAGAAAAATGGAATTTTAATGTTTGAATATTGATCGAGAAACTTTTCTGAAATTTAGACTCTTTCATTCGTGTTAAGATAAAAGGCAAAAAAAAGAAATGGACCTCGAAGAGAGCAGGGAAGGTCTCGACGAGTTCATTCAAAGTACTCCATTTTTCGTTGTGGTAGAAGGTGAGTTGCAGACAGCTCGGTTTCAGCACCTTAACACATTTGTATCAACTAGATTTATTTGAAAATTTCAAGAAATAGCTAGATTAATACTTTACTCAACTTAACTTTTTCGACCCAAGATTATACTTGCTTGCACAAAGAGAATCTTACAAGTAAATCATAACAGGAATAAAAGTGACGTCGTTACTCATCCTCCATTAAAGAGTACAAATCCTCCAACAAATTTGGCAATGGAGTGATACTTTCCCCAAACTCAACTCTTCTTATCATTTCAGAAAAAAGGTAATTAAGTTTGAGAGTATGAACCTATTTAATTTTCTGAATAAATAAAGATGCTTCACGAATAAAAGAAAGCTATAAATCGAAATGCTTGACATTTACATTAATTTTTCTTATATTTCTTTCGAAAATTTTGGAATTACAAATTGTTGTCTCGAAATAAATGCTAACCTTAACGAAGGCGAGCAACAATAGGAAGTCGGCTTTGTTCGTATCGGAGCAATAGAGCTTTCTGGTCGTGGTCGAAGTCGATTTCAGTGCGTCTAGCAGAATGGCCGTGTGCTTGCTCTTCGAGTCCAGATTCTTAAAAAGAAGAATAGCTATCGAGTTTTCTTTTTAGTTCACCCATGAACTTAATAACTTTACTGCATTGTTGTAGTTGCATTTGCATTGAATAGCAAAGATAACAACCAGTACAGGGAGGAGCAGAGCTTTATCTTTGATTCATTTTAAAAATCAATCTTTTTCCTGTTATTTTCTAATTTGTATCTTTTCCCGCTGGTAATGCATTGCAAACATAATCAATCTCGGTTATATTTTTGTCGGATGAAGAGTCTATTCCAATGAGAAAATCGAAAACAAGCAATAAACAGTAATAAAAGAAACACGCAAGCGAGCCTAAATGGAGAAAAGTGAAGTGTCCTTTGACGGGTTACTGCTTGTTTTCGATATTTGCTTAAAGCATATTCTCCATTTGATGGAAATAAACGCCATTTACAATCGAATTGCAGTTTATAGAAATTGAGCAAAACGATCAAATCAAAGCGATTCACATACCGCAAGCACGACTAGATTGTGCTTCAGGCCGAAAATCCTGTGGGGCTGTCTCGAGCAGACAGATTCGAACATCTTTTCTTTCGACAACTGAAATGAAACCTGCATAACTTCGAAATATTCAGACATCGAATTGTGAAGGGAAAATAAAATGAAAAGATATCTCTATTCAATTCATTATCAGGCATGCGTTGTCGAAATGACCATTTTGGGAAATCCGAATTGGAATTTTGACTCATTTCATTTCCTCCTTCTTCACCGTCAATATCTCTAGATTTTCTATTTATCCAAAAATATTTCAAGTCAATTTAATAAAAGAGCACGTGCAATAAGGCACGAGCAATCAAGATGATCTGGGCAAAAAATGAAAACGTTTTTTTTTTAAAGAAAACTATATTGATCTTTAAAAATATTGAGGTAATGAAAATCAAGGAATAAGAACAGTTTCATCCCAATTCTTGAGATAATGATTCTAAAGTCATTTCGAACTTCAAGAAAACTTACGTAGTTGATGTGGATGCTAGACGACTCGGCCACTGTGCCTTTCCCTCCATTGGCAGCATTGGAATTATCGTGCGGATAGGAGTCGCTGATGGCCGAGAGCAGATCAGGGTACGCACACAGCAGGTTCAGCTTGTCGCCATTGTTCAGGTTCTCCTGAAAATCCTTCAGTTCGTTGTGGATTATAAAGAAATTTATGGAAACTGTTTGAAATAATTTTCTCTTTATTACTTTTCTTCCAAAATAAGGATTTTCAATTAACAGTTGGAATGCGATTGAAAGTACCTGTTTGACGATTTCGACCTGCATCTCGACGGGCAGCCTGCTCCAGTACGTCCCCTTGAGATAGGCACTCAACTCCTCGCCGCTCTGCTTGTCCGGCCGATTTTCGCTCACCCCAGCCAAATTCCCGGCCTGAAAGAAGCGCATTAAACAATTCTATTTCAATTCGGAAATGGTAAATTCGATTTACCTGATTTGCAACAGTCCCTTCAGACAAATCAGCCATTTTTAATAGAGTGAATCGCTGAAATGAAGCTTCTTTTCAAATTGGTCGAAGAATAAAATCGATGAAACAAGAACAAGAAAAGTAGAAAAAGAGTGGAAAGATGCAGAGGGAATGAACAGTGTCGCTAGGCGGCACTGGCGGGAAAAGGAGATAGTAGGGGGAAAGGCGAGAGATTAGAGAAAGGGTTAATGGAATAGAGTGAGCCTCTAACAATTAGAAGTTTCTAGTGGAAAGAATCGCAAAAATACACTGCTCGAAATGAATACATTTTGGCAAACTTCAAACTGTGCGGAAACGAGTAGACACAAAAATTACGGCCTGATTTCTGGTACAGAACCATTTTATCAAGTTTATCGTTGATCTAGGTAATTTTTCGAAACATTTTGGGTTTGAAGAGCACTTTCCTCCCAAATTTTTGGTTTCTAACTGAAAATGGGTCGATTAGTAGACTGTGTGCTAGTGTGTGTGTAACCAAGCAAGCGGAGCGTTAGGGCAGTAGTTGACGTTCAGAACGATCTCAAACTTGGGTAATCAAACCTTTATTTAAATTAAAAGAAAAATCAATAAAAAATAAATACAGGGCAATGTGTTGAGGAGCAGGCAAGCTGCCCTTTATCTCTCGGCAGAAAGTGCGAGCAAGAGGCAAGCAGAAAAGAAAAAATTTTTGCATAGAGGATAGGTTCAATCGATAACTTAAGTAAAATCGTAACTTATCTACGAAATGGGAAAAACAAAAGGTCGCAATTCGCGACACTAACTACCACATTTCTACGACAAATGCATTTTGCAAAGAGACGGAGCTTGGGGACCCTATGCCAATCACGTCATTCTTTTCTATGCATTTGTGTCGTTATTCCAACATTTGTCTTACGGACTAATACTAGCTCGCTTTATAACAGACGAAGAAGCCGTTGATAGGCATTTATTGAATTCGAAGTTAACCAAATTCAGTCAAAATGAGTGATAGATCTATGCCAACTTCTACAAAGCCTCTTTCTAAAACCGTAAGTTGAAATTCGAATTTAATCTTCTGTAATGAATTATTCTTTTTAAATTAGGATATTTTTCCCTTTATCTTGTTCCAAGGCTGTTCGGAGTTATGATTTTGAAAAATCCCGAGAAATTTCGACCAAAATGACTCGGAATCAGTTGATTTTTGCCAAGACTTGAAGTCAGAATCGGAATTCCGAACAGCTCTTCTTGTTTCTCATCCAATATCTGCACAATCTATGATAATTTTTCGAAGTTTTTCACAACTTCTTATCCAATAACATTTCGTTCATTATTATTCGCATTTTATTGATTTCTCAATAAACATTTTTTACCGTCTTTATCAGTTAGTTCACACCAGACCTATGGAGGATAATTGTTAGAAAGGTTGTTAGAAACCCTTTGTCCCTTGCGATCTACCCTCAGTATATTTTTAACTTCACCCTATAACATGTAGTTAGCTAAAATTTTCATCAGTGCGACCTAGTATCATAGCTAAAATTTCGCTTGTACGACCTACTCCCTATAGTTTATTCTCGCCTGACAAAAGTGCTCCTTAGATCTGAATACAGTCGAATGATAAATGAATTTTATGCAGTAAAATAGAGGAATACGATCCATTAATTGATGAATGGCGTGAAGTGGGAAAAATTAACATAAAATAGAACTTGATTATAATAATCTCAGATTTCATATTGAAATTCATTAAATAAAATGTGAAATAACAATTTAATTTCAATGCACATGATACAGACAATTCTCGAAGACATCCAAAAGTAACGAGGAAAAATTGTAACTGGAATAAACGTTCCTTTTAATCAGGGTTGTACGAATTGAACTGAGCTTCGAACTGTCTGGAAGTCCAGTTCAAGTTAAAGTTCGATTTTTTCGAGCAAATTATTTTCTTAATTACGCATTAAATTTAGCCCAATCATAAAAATATGTTAAAATCTTACACAAATAACCGTAGAAATAAGGGGTTTTTGATGATTTAGTGAAAAATCAATTTAATCGGTTACAAGACTAAAATAAGGATGGCTCAACCCTATCATTTCTATCAACATATGCGCATTCCTGCAAAGGATTGGCTGTTTATATCATCCTCGCCCTCCTTAGTATCTGCTATTTTTGCGAAAATTCGAGGCCAATCACACTACCACTTGACCACGAGGCACTAGCTTTCGGGGGCCTAATACTTTCATAAACACCTACATTTTACCTAATTTATAGATATCCCTTATTTTTTGCCTTCTTTAAAATATTTTATTAGGCATTGTAATGTAAATTGATCGTTATTTGACCTTTCTTTGTTCTTTCTTTTCTTATTACTCTTCGTCTATAACATTTCCGTTATCTCTCTTCTTTAAACTTTGACGTTTCATGAATAGATAATTTTTCGATTACTTTGAACTTATAATAATGAGCGTAAGAAAATCTTGAAATTGTCTAGGTCTTGTATTTTTCTAAGTCTTCGATTTGACACTCCTTCTATTTCCTGTTTACCCTGTGCCCATAGTCGAGTGGTAGTGCGATGGTGCTTCTATTTCCAGCAAAAATTAAAACAGGTCTGAAGGTCTGAAAATGAAGACTTTAATACGGATCACTGGGCTCTGAAATGAAACTCTTGTTGCTAACTTCCGTTCTGATTCAGATCTTTTATTTCAGAAATCAAGGTCTAGGGGGTCTTCAATTAAAATCGAAAAAGTCTTTATTTATCGGTCTTCGAATAGAAGATATGAGGCTCTTCTATAAAACTAGAAGAACGGTTTTATTTATTAATGAAGAAGTTTGGAATTAAAGTACGACACCGAAAACCCGTAAATTGAAAACCCACAACTCTGACAATTCCTAGGTAAAAAAGTAAAATTAGTGAAATCACAAGGCACTGTATATCACAGGTTTCATATGATTTTCTTCTTTCAATTTTCAAATCATAGACTAGAACCCCGTTAAATAGGCGTAGAAATGATACAAATTGCATGGTTAGTAAAGAATTAAAAAAATACATTTCCTAAGGTTTTTAATACTAGCGAGTACTAATTTTTTTTAGAGAGGAAGCATAGAATTTTAGAAAAATCATTTTTAAGGATAGTAAAAAATCTTTTATAATGGAAAACTTTAGTTGTTTTGGGCTACCGAATCCCTATTTATGGATCCCCAATGTGCGATTCGTGTAGTGGTCCAGCCAGACATTCATTCGTATCATCGAGGCCAACGCATTTCGTCGAGGCTGCGTTCAGGTAGAGCTGAAACCCCAGTGTTTGCCAAAAATCGAATATAAAAAAATAATAATAAACCAAGGTTTTTCTTACTCGTCATGCAGAGAAATATCGAAAATTTCTAATGTTACTTGCGCTATTATTTTCTGTAAAGCGATATTTTTAGAAAAGTCGTAACTTTTATAAATTTTTGATTTTCTCATGGTAAATCTGACTAGAGAATAAGGATATTTTCAAGTTTTATTTTTTTTAAATTCAAAATAAGCTTACTTGTAAAGAATGATCGATTTGATTCGCGACGTATCGGATGAAAGGCCTCAGGTCGCCCAAATTAGCCGTATGCAAAGTCGCATAGTAGTTGGCCCGAGTTTGAACGGGTAAAATTACTGGTGGGAAACCTGAAATAAAAGATAGCATTTTTGCAAATAATAAAAATTATCTAAAATAAAAAATAAGGTTAAAAATAGTGATACCCGCTTTCATAAGAATCAAATTCATCAACAACCGGGCAGTTCTACCGTTGCCGTCTACGAAGGGGTGAACTAACACCTAAAATGACAAAATTAGAAAAAAAACTTGAATTTAAAAAAATCAGAATTGTTTACCAATTTATAATGCGCGATAGCAGCCCGTTCTATCGGATCGATTTCCGTCGTTTTTTCGTCGTTCAACCACAGGATTAGTTCGTCCATTTGTTCTTTGACGTATTCCGGAGCGACGGGCGCGAAGCGGCCCACGTAAACCTGAAAATATTTAAAAATATAATAAATTTTTTAAAAAAATTTCATTTTAGAAACGAAAAATTAAAAAATAATGAAAAATGTGTAGATTTCTGAGCATTGCGTATTGTCAAGTATTAGAAGATTTAACGAGGATTGAAAATTCCTGTTCATTTTTTTCCTTTTGCAATTCTTACCTGCGTATTCCTCAGACGTCCCGCATCGGTCGGAGCGACATTGCCTAGAACTCGGTGGTGCATTTCCAGAATGTCCTGTAGATTGATCGTGTTCGTGTTCAGCAAAGTCTGATTGATATAGCGTAGAGCCGAGTCCATGCCAATAACTTCATTGTGTTCCTGAAACATTTGTCTCACAACCAGAGAAAATAATGAGTTTAATTAAAAGGTAGTAAAAAAGAAAATAGTCGATGAAAATCGCATGGGCAACAAAATTAATGATAAAAATGATCAAATGATTCATTTTTAAGCTTGAGCAATTAGGGCACCTGTATACTTTTCCCTGGAACGGCCATTCCCGTCTCCAAAATCGATCTCGTCTCCCCCAGCGACAAAGTATTCCCCTCGATAGCGACCGTATGATAAATGTGCATGAAGTAGGATTCCCTGAAAATTCGGAAGTTCAGAAAATTTCAAGATAAAACTCATTTTTCCTAATCCCTGAAGATTTTAATTTTAAAAAATCAAACTTTTACCTCATAGCCCTTTTCAACGCGGTTGTATGAGGCAAAGAGGTGAACTGTTTTCGTTTCGCGTGAACCTGAAAATTAAAAACAATGTGAGTTTCAGAAAATTCCTAAATAAATTCTATTATTTGAAATTTTTTACTTGAACAATACAATCAAAACTATTCGAAAATTATAATCTAAATTTCAAGAAACTCGTAAATAGCTGTATGATTTGAATTTTAGTTACTTAAAGGTGTCTAAATATATCAAACATTTTTTTTTCTAAAAAATCATGTTTTTTTTGAAAAATTACCCGATTCAATAGCTTAGCATCGAGCGCGGAAACTAGAGGCTGAGTCCTTTTTCGATGAACTAGAGCCTCTTTATGGAAGGGATGGTAATTCAGGGCTTTCGTATAGCAAAGATCGGCCTGAAAATAGCATATTTAGAAAAAAAAGCTAATTTTAAAGGTTACTCTAATTGCTCCTTTATTCTAATTTTAAGGCTACTCTAATTTCCGACCTCTATAACATCGTTCGTGCTCGTCTCGTGTAGAATACCGTACTCGATCAGGACCTCGGGATTTTTAGGAGATAACGCCAAAGCGTGCTCGATGATAGTTTTAGCCTTGTCGAATCTGCCCTGAAAGCTCAATTTTTAGTGGCAAAAGATAATTTGAAAAGCTCAAGACAAATATGACAAAAACATAGAATAATAGAGAAAATATTTTATAATGTTAAGTTTCTTACTAAAAGCCTCTTTTCTCGAGCAGCAGATAGAGCTGCTAAGGCTTCTTGTTCGTGAAAGGGCGAAACGACACCCAATTCAGCTGACGCACGACGAATGAGCTCCTGGTTTTCGGAGTCCTGAAATTTAAAAAAATCAGATTATTTTCACGTTATGTTTGATAGTTAACCTATCCCAGTGATTATTTTAAAAAATTAATTAATTATCCGAAAAATGTTTAGTCAATGTGTAATCAATCGAGGAAAAACAAGATTTATGTAATTTAGAAGAAAAAAACTCACACTTTTCCTCCTGAGCGGGAACTGATGATCGAAAAATGAAGAGGACATAGAAATCAATTCGTTGCCACCTGCTACAGTATCCTTCCTTGTCCCACAAATGAATTGAAAATGGTGCAATTTGCACATTTCCTTGGGCAAGGAATTTATCAGCATCGGAATAAGCACCTGGAAACAATTCGTTTTTATTCGAATTATCAAAAATGTTCATTTTATCCTTCATTTTCAATTAGTTTTCATCTCATTATTAGCTTAATAAAAGATGATGAAGTATGAATTTCGATAGAAAAATTAGGAATAAACGAATTAAATATTTTATTTTAGAAAAAATAGGTCAAATTTTAAAGAACGAAAAAATCTACCTGACAAATCGACGACACCAAAATGCAGATGACGACGATTTTGCCGCATCTGTACTTCTCCCTCGGATCGGACGAGCCACTCAACGACAACATCCGGTCGAGTCGGCGGTGGCCAGACGACAATCGGGTTGGTTGACTGACATCGGAGCGAAGTAAGGGCGGAGAGGAACTCATCACATCTGAAATTAGCATCTATATTATTAAATCAGATTAAAAATGCAGTACTTTTCAATGGCCTAAGATTTGGTATAGCTTGTAAAACTTTTAATAGAAAAGATGTGAGAAATTTGAAATTATCATCAACGAAGTTAGCATTCTTAATAAGTCATAGAAATACGTTTTCATATAATCTAAAAGGAATACTCAGATTCGATATTTTGTATAAGCTCAGAGAATTTAGAAATGAAACAAAATAGAGAATTTTGAATGAATCTTCCATAACTTTCTAAAAATCGATAAGAATAATTCGTGACATTTTTGACAATTTTTGACTTATCGATTCAAGCGCAGAAACACTTGTTCAAGGAAGTGCAAATTTACAAGTTTAACAAGCCCATAAGTACATTATCGAGTTTCGAACATTCACTCACTCTTTTTGTCCTTTAATCGAATTAAAACTTTCCCTCATAAAAAATCAAGAATTTCAAAAATCCCAACCTTGTTCCCTATTTAGTTACCGCCTTAATTAGATCAATTAGCAACAGGTAATTAGGTAATTAGCCCGAGAAATTTCGCTTTCTAATAATAGTCAAAGGAAGTGTATGTAGTGTCGCCTTATAGATTTTCGGGTCTCGACTGGAAAATGTCCGTTTCTTTTCGACTCTAGCGCTTTCCACTCTCTCACTTCCCTTCTCTCTTGCCTCCTACTGTAAAAATCATATGGTTTGTCTGGCGGTGAGGGTTAGGTTGCTTTATCACACTTTTATCAGCTTTCTTTGATCAGCTGTTCTGAAGAGTGGTTCAAGAACCCATTTTTATGGTTCTAGTACTATTTTTGATACCAATCATCCATTTCCTACCAATTTTTGATAAATTGGTGCCTCGTGACTGAAAAGTCACGAGGTCAAGTAGAAGTTTTGAGGTAGAGTTGATTTTTCAGGGTATCGCGGTTATTTTTCGAAGTTTGAGAAAAGTCAAGGAAATGCTCACGCGACTTATCGATTTCTAGCGCCGCATGAGAGCGTTTTCGCTTTCGCTGTGCTTGGATGGCACTAACTGGGCGAGAGAGCGTATGACCAACAGGATAACAGGAAACAACGTCCAGTTTTAGAGAGTAGAGAGAGCTCATTAATTTTTGTCTGCATTTTTCAATTTTTTAAAAATATTTCTAAATTTTATCGATTTTTGACCCTCTTTTATTTTGTTTTAGATAGCACTGGCTATGACCAGCGAAAGCGCAAAGCAAGGTCCAGCTTTAAAGAGTTGTGAGAGAGCTAATTACTTTTTTATTTTTCAACTTGTTCACTTTTTTAGAAAATCGATTTTTCTTTAAAGTTCATAAGACCTGTTTACCTTCTTTTTTCCTCTTTAGAATTGAAAGATTTCGAAAATTGATAAGATTCATCAAATTACTTTACCTCTTCGATATCATGTTATCAAACTTTCGGTTCGAATAGCATCGAATTTCAAAATTTTCTTATTCTGATCTCTCGAACTTTAAAAAGAAGTCTCTAGTTTCGTAACGTTTCACCACGAATCTTTGAACATTTCTCGCCCTTTCGACAAAAAATAAGCCATTATCGATTTGCTCTTGAAAATCAGCTGACTTCAGCTTCGTTCTATTCTTTCATTAAAAGTTCGTTTTGTGTTTAAATTTTATAAGACTAGAAAAAGTAAATATTTTCCAGGATTTATTCTCTATTTTGACCGGTCTATTTGCCCCGGTGCTCGGTCAATTCCACTATATCTTATATTCAAGGCCAGACTCACCCCCTATTCGTCTATTTCCCTGATTTTCGGGATTTTCGTCATTAATTTTTGACCCAACCGACTCTTCCGTTCGTATGCTGGCCTCATTGGGCATTCAGGTTAGAGTTTTTTTGAAAAAAATCAAATTCATGTAAAAAAAAAACAACAATAATTATAGCGCAATCTCGAAAATCGCGTTGAATAACATCGACTTATCGATTTTTAGACCCCGAAAATGTCGTCGTCGTTGCGCTCCGGCACCACGCCCTCCTTCAGACAGAGACGGCCATTCCGTAAGTCTTAGAGAACAAAACTATCTTCTTAAAAAACAAATGTTCGTTTTCCGAAAATAGAAATAATTTTAGACGCTCGCGAGAGAGACGTGGAGGAGATTCGTCGTCAGCAACCGAATAAGGTAAAGATTAATGGATTTAAAAGAAAATGGAAAAAAAAAATCAATAATCGAATAAAACACAGCGTCATTTTTCAGGTGCCGGTAATCATCGAGCGCTACGAGAACGAGCGCAGCCTGCCGCTGATGGAACGCTGCAAGTTTCTCGTCCCCGACCACATCACTGTCGCTGAATTGATGCACATCGTCAGGCGAAGGTAGGATTTTTGTTTATTTTTCAGAATTTTATCGGGAACTTATCAGGTTGATAACATTTCTGATTTTATGGTATTTTGAGAGAAACACTCAGATTAGTCTCCAAATTTTCAACCTTTTATTAGGAACCTACCAATTTCGTAAGATGTGTAATTTTTATAAATGAATTCCTTGAAACTTATCTATTTTTTATTTTCAGACTCCAGCTCCACCCTGAACAGGCCTTCTTCTTGATGGTCAACGAGAAATCGGTTGTCTCGAATTCGATGACCATGTCCCAGCTCTATCAAGTAAGAACTTGGAAAAAATGACGGTTCATGAAAAACTCCACTTTTCTTTTTCAACGATAATATAGTGAGAAAGTGATATGATAGGGACTTTAGCTATTTTTGATTATTCTGACTTAAAAAAAAATTCTTTAGACCGAACACGACACCGATGGGTTCCTGTACATCGTATACACTAGCCAGCCCGCTTTCGGATAAGTAATCAAATCGCCTCACCTCTTGCCATCATTACATCCCTCACTTACAATGTTGCCTGACAATGGGTAACTCAGCTATCATGTATGCCCAAGTAAATGTCATTTCACATGAATTTGAGTACTTTTCATCCAAAAATCTGCACTGTTTATCAATATATTTAATCAGTTTTTCACTATTTGAAAATACTCAATTTTAGAAGAAAGTATCCGAAACCTTATTTCATTTCAAAAGTTGTCCAAGTTCAAACAACTTTCACAAACTATGTACCATTTTCTAAACATAGCGAAGTTTTAGCCATTTTTTAAGGATTTTAAATAACTAAAATTTCACTACCCCTGTATTCTTCAATGATTTTTGCAGCTTTGTAAATAGCAATCAAAATCATATACAACAAAGTTGTCCTCATCGCTTGAAATTGCTTTTTCTTTTACTTTTCAATATTCTACCCTCAGGTTAAGTTTAGACTTTTCATACGAGAAAATGCCCGATTTTTGCGCTAAAAACAACCAAAAATCTCATATTCGTTCTATTTTAGCGCAAAAATCCGTATTTTCGGATCAATTGTTGGCAAAGTTGACTCGTTTCACTCGTTATAGTCAGATAAATCAATCCCTAAATCCAGTCGATATATTTTGAAGCTGTAACCTCGCTGATATATAAGGATATTTTAAGATTTATCTTTACCTATCTTTCATTTTGTGGATTTATTACATTAGTAAATCTTCTAAAAATTTATAAGATTTGAATTTTTAGAAGTTTTACATTTTTTAATTGTGTTTCTCTCTCTGAAATCGGTTAGCTTTCTGAAAAATCATCTCACGTTTTTTCGGTCTTCCAAATTTTCTTCTTACAGTAACCTTCAATTGTCTATATAGCTTTTTTTTCGATATAATAAATTTTAAAAATCGATTTTTGTTTATTCGGAATTTTTTTTTGAGATCATCACTTCAAACAGAACATGAATAACAAGTCAGCATAGTGAAATAGTTTAGTTGAGAATTTTTGCAAAAGGAAAAATACGTTCTCTTAAAAAATAAATACTGAAAAAAATCATAAAACTTGAGAAAATTGCTTTTTCAGAAATGTTGAGGGTTTAAAAGTGAGGATAAAAACTTGATAAAAATACGATTCTCTAGAAAAACGTAAGATTTTTAGGGCAAAAAACTAATTTTACCGGTCTCGAAAAACTGTTCGCCCTCAGTCATCGCTGGCCTGTGCGAACGGGTTCTCGATTTGCTCCATGCCATCAGAAGGCGCGACCACCGTGATCGCCGTGCCTCGCGCCACGATCAGACCCAGAGGCCTAAAAATGACTAGTTGTGTTATTTTCTATTTATTTTTATAAAAAATGAAAGCTTGGCTAAAATTGGCCAATCATAAATTCTATACACCTTTGCTTGCAACTTTCTATGTTTCAATTTTTTCTTGAAACTTTTTGATACTCTAAAATTGATTGAATTTCAGAAAGTTGATAATTTGCAGAAAAAAACACGAGTTTCTTCACTAAAAATTAGAAAAAAAGTCATGTCGTCGTTCAAAATAAAGATAAAATGAAAGAAACCTACCTAGTCTCCTCGCTAACGACAGACGGATTCTCTGGATCCTTCAAGTACTCGACGCAATTGTCCAGCACCAGATTCAACAGCGCGTCGTAGCCCTTTAGAACGCCGCAGGCTGCAAAATAGATTTTCGTGAAAGTAAAAGGAAAAGAATCTTAAAGAAATAAAAACTTGATTTAAAAATAGAATATTTTTCAAAATATAAATTATCAAATAGACAATCTGTTTAAATTCTATAAAAGTAAGTTAGTATTTTTTTTTAAATACAAATAATAAAATTACCCTCCCGTCCTCCTTGAAATTTGACTCGGATTTTCTTGTCGACGAAACGCGACAGATCGACGATGGACTCCTTCTTTTTGCGCTGCGATTCGTCTTTCTAAAATTTCATTTCTCGATTTTAATAAAGTTCAAATCTTGAGAGGATCATTTTCTGAAAGTTTATTAGAATACAAAAAATTCAAGAAACTAAAGAAATTTTACATACCGACATTCTGAATTATCGTAGTCCTTGGATCAATTGATAGCCTGAAATTTGGAAATTTCAGATTTGCTAAAAAAATGAAAATTAGCGATATTCAAATTGTAAGCACTCACAATAACTTTTTCTAAAAATATAAAATCTGGTAAAACATTTTATTTCATCGCTGAAGTGTAAATAAAGTGATAAAAAACGAAATCATCGAAGAATTAAAATTAGCATATACGCGTATATTGATAGGAAAGACTTATTATCAGAGTCTCATATTTTCAAAAATTCGACTCTGATAATAAAAAAGATTTCGAATAGAGTATTTTCGAAAAGAGGGCGTAAAGCGTGCTCGACTCATAAATTTTACCCTCCTTTTCGATTTTCGACTAAATTCTTGGAGAACAGATTTCGACGGATTGGACTATTTTAACAAGAAACAGGATTAACTTAATTTGCATAGAGCAGCTTCATCACATTAAATTAAATTGCTTAATTATGGATAATTAGCTCTAATTAAAGGCTCTTAATTGGGTAATTAAATGGATGACTTAAAGAAAAGCTAGATAATAAGTTATGAAAACACATTAATATTTGAGAAATAATAAGAAAATGGAATATAAAGCATGGGTTATGCTGAATTTTGAGATTTTTTTTATTAAAATTAATAGTCCGACATATAAAAAGTACATCGGTTCTTGGAAATTTTCAGAAAAATACGAAATTTTTGAAAATCTCCAAAGCGAAAGAAGTCTTAAAGATCAAAGCTGGTTTGAGAGTATTTCGGGGTGGCCCCAAAACTAGGTAATAAACGAAAAATTAAAACCACCAAAATAGAGCATTTTCTGAGAAATCGAGGATTTTGATAACTGGACAAATATCCCAGCCTGTATTTTAACCTATATTTAACTATAGGCTGAATTTATGGTCCAGTTACCGTAATCCTAAAAAAACACTTTGTGCAATTTCAAAGAAAAGTATGAGCTGTACAAAATTGGATTAAAGAAAAAATAACTAGCCACCCAAATGATTGAAAGAAACTCGATTTTACTCAAAAATAGAAAATATCACCATTTTCATTGAGAATTTTTCGAGTTGTCGAAAAATTTGAATTTTGAAGCTTTGAAAAATTCTCAAGTGGAGATGAACAATATTTTTGTTTAGCTCCAGAAAAACAACATAAAATCAAATAATAAAATAATAAAAAAGTACAAGTAAGGTCGCTGCCCTCAACTTTAAAGAAAAAAATCTTAAATTCAAAATTGAAACGCGGGGTTTTCACGTCAAAAATCCTTTGTACTTACATTTCAGATCTCGTTTGCCTTTTGTCGTCTAACTTGCGATTTTGATCGACCCACTGGAAGTCTGAGGAGGCGTGACCATCTGGGAACGAATTTGCGAATTCGCCGCACACTTGTCGCAATGCCAATGCTCGATTTTCTCAACATCGTGATCATGTATTCCGACACACAAGACGTGGAACCTGGGAAATTGGAAATTTTAGAGGTTTTTTTTTTAAATGAGAAATGATCTCAAATTAAAAGAATTAGTTTCTATTATGGATTTGAAGAGTTTTTGAAACACTACATAAATTTTCATAAGATGAGATTATAGAAATTGAAAACACACACATACATCTATGCAAAATTGAGAGATTATCTACACTTCTAAAATTTGATAAATTCAATGATTTCGGAAGCTTGTTTTATAAGATTTGAAACATACCACGAATTGCATCCCCCATCACACTGGATCCAAACGAGTTCGTCCGAGGTGAGGTCCCCCTTTTTGGCGCCTCGCACTCTGCAGGGATGGCTGCTGCAGCCGTCCTCCTCTTCGGATTCCTGGAAAAGCAAAGAACGTTTCGCACTTTTTTACAAACATTTTTGAGCAAAATTGAGATAGAAAGAATCTTTTTTCCAAAAACTCATTATCTTAGCACATTTTGAAAGAAGTCAGTGTAATTTTGCAAGTACCTGGTCCCAGTTATTGCCATCAGATTCGACTCCTTCATCTTTCAAGTCCTCTTCCTCGAGTTTGGCCTGGTCCTGTCGCTCCAAAGCCGGCAGATCTAACGCCTGTCCCCTTCTTCGTCGTTTCTTCGGACTCTCCTCTGAAGACCACTTTCCAGCCCTCTTTTTGTAGGTCTTTGAGCGGTCGAAGAGAACTGCGGGCAGATGAGAATTGGCCGGCTTGATGCGGTTCATCACCTCTTTGCAGAGTCTGCAAATTAGTATAAACTTAAACTCTGAAGATTTTTAGAATAGTTTTTCATCTTCTCAAGTCCTGAAATTTAAAAACTCCTATTTGACTTGGATGTTTTTTTTTCTAAATCAGATTTTTTATTTAAAATTTTACCTGTCCTGTTTATGCAGAATAGTTCCGTGGGTTTTCTCGAGGATCGTGTGGAAGTTGACCCGTTGCAAGTCGGCTCGACTCAAAGTCTCGGAAAGCAGGACTTGGTTTACGGACCATTCCAGGCTGAAAAATTATTTTTCACTATTTCTAGAAATTCTCCGACTAGTCATTATTATCTGAAAAGTGAACTTCGACATTTATAAATCCGTTAAAACATAAGTGATACTTTTAAAAATTATGTGGAAAATTTAAAAAAAAATCTTACTCATCAATGGAAGCCGAAGAATTATTCCTGCAGGTATCCAGATCCTTGATTGCCTCCTCGGCAGAGTGCACGCATTTTCTGACCAATTCGATCTGAACATTTACATTTTTATCAAAAAGTATTTTTTTTAATTACCTCCAACGATTCAAAGTCCTTGTACTCTCTGAGAACCGCTTTGACGTCTGAGATTTCAGGTCGTTTTCCCCTTAAGCATCGAACGCAGAGATAGGCCGCCACGGGGTATTGCTGGTAAAGGAGTTTGTCGTGCTCGATACAACAAGCATGGTATTTTGCTTGGCACACAATGCACTCCACGACGTTCTGATCGATCCTCCCGCCCATGCAGCAGCAGGTCCGACTCGGGTCCGAGCACGAGCGGTTGAACTCTTGGAGTTTCTTCAGTCGGTTTCTTTTGCTCGCCAACAACGAGTCCTGTGATTTGATCACTTCTTCGATTGAATCGCCCTGCTTTGAGCAGCATTCCCTGAAAATTAGAATTGCTCGTAGTTTTTTTTTTCTTTTTTGAAATTTTATTTGTTTAATTCATCATTCTAGTTTCCAAAAGAAAAAGATAAAATGTAGTGTTTCTATTCCTCAATTTCTCACCACTCTGTGACTTCCCGGTCCTTGTTCCTCTCCAGCTTCAGAACCACCGCCTTTCCTTCACTCAAGTCTTCCCAGTCGGGTCTTTCAGCGACAATCTGAAAAATAATTTTAAAATGGGAATATTTAAAATAAAAAAAGAAGCTAATTTTACCTCTCCAAGAGAAAAATAGGATGCATTCTGCTTGAAGAGCTCCCTCATGGAATTGGTGAAGCGAATCCTCTGAGCGAAAGATATCTGGATCCGATCCAACTTGTCGTTCGTATTGAATACTTTACTGAAAATAAACTTTCTCTTTAGCTCTTCTAAAGACTTTCTATTGAAAATTTTCGAAAAAAGGCTACTTTATGAAATTTTAAAAAATGTTCAAACCTCAGCGTTCCCTTGAGCCCCTCGAGTATTTGTCTGTGTTCCTTCAAAGACAAAGGCAGTTTGTTGGCGTCCGTCAAGGAGGCCAACTCGTGCTGATGCTGCAGGTCGATGCGGAAATCGTCGATCGCTGAAAAATTCTTTTTAAATTTATCGCCTATCATATTTTACTAGGAACATGAAACGATAAAAATCCCACTTCTTTTTCCTAACTTTAGTTCTGAAACTAATATCGAAGTTCGAATAAGTACGTGTTACCAGAATTTTTTTTTATTATAGAATTGCTACGTTTCAGAAAAAATATTTCAAGGAGAATAAGCGATTTCGAAGATTTGTTGAAATTTCAAACAATATTTAAAAAGAAGAAACATCTAACCTTCAGAAGTGCACCAATCGAGCTCCTTCAAACTCTTAAGAATCTTCTCCTTGTCGCCTCCATGCGGACTCGACGTCGGACTGGAGAATCTTTTTCCTTGGGGCATTTTGGACTTCTTGATCTGCAATTAACGAGAGATAATTACCCAATTACCTCAAAAGTTAATTGGCGAATTAACAAAATACTCAAAGTTAGTTACATTGTTGTCCAAAATTATAGCCTTCTTCTGGAGTTCATGAAGTTGCATCAGCACCGAGCAGTCCTTGCTCAGGAAGCGATCTCCTTCGTGCATCAATCTAAACATTTTTCGTAAGTTTCGAAAATTCATAATTTGTTTTAGAAATTTTATTTAGGGTAGTGATTTTGAAATTCGCCTTGTAAAGGTGATTCAAAAGTAAAATAAATCTCTCGAAAAGTAAATAGAGTACAAACGCCATTCTGTCGTGTTTCAAAGATAGTGTATCTAAACCAAATCAAATTTGCTCAAAATAAAGAATTATCAGTTTATCCCTAGGCCTATTTTAGATATTTCAACCCCCTACCTCAAAACACTCTCCGCAGTGCACCTTTTCTTCTCGAGGTATTCTTCATCCTTCATTTCCTCGTCAGTAGCTTCGGGCCAATGCAGAATGTCCATGACGCGTTCACGCCAGTTCACGAAGTCGATTGCTTTTTTGAGGTGGTAAATTTCGTCCAATTGAAGATCGAAATTCTCTCCAGTCTCCAAAAGAGTCTCCAATTGGTGCAGGTTGATTTTCTCGTGTTCGTGGACCATCTGAAAGAAAGAACATTATTTTCAAAACATTTTAATAAAAAATGACGAAGTTATGTTTCAAAGAACTTGTAAACTAGCCATTGCTTTCTTATCTCGATTGCTTTTATGAAGCGACAAGTTTTATCAAAAATCTAAAATTAAAAAAAAAAATACCCACCAGCGAATCAAAGTTTATGTGATTGAGTTTCTGAGCGACCGAGAGGATCCACTTTTCGACTTTTTCACGGAGGATCTGGAAAACGCTTCGAATCTTTGAAAGAACGAGTATTCGTCCTACCTCCAACTGCTTAACCGTAGTGCTCATGTCGCATTTCTGCTTCTTGACATCTGCGATGAAGTGTTTGAGCTCGTCCAGTTTGAAACGGTTGTCGGCCCTCTGGATGCGAGTGTGGGTCCTCGTTTTCATGCGTCCGTTCGTCAGAAGATTGGCCTTCTCCTTGATGGAATTGCAGTTCTTGACGATTTTGCCGATTTCGTCGACGAATCGCGTTGCGGGGAAGCGATTGTCTTTCGTCGCCTTCAGCAGTTCTTCCATCTTTTCCAAAGTCGGCTTTTTCTCCCCATTCAGCAGCCTCTCTCCCTCTTCCTTCCACTTTTTGTAGGCAATCGTTCGGACTTCGAGTTTCTTGATGAACGTGGCGAGTTCGGGAAGCTCGTACTGAAAAAAAACGACTCAACTAAATTTTCGAAAAAAAGGTGTTTCAAAAAATAAAACTAAAAGGTGAATTTTAATTCCTAACCTGATACTTGATGGACATATCAGAGAATCGGCATTTGGTGCAGAGCAACTCGACGTGATCCAGGCAGGAAATCCTCCCGTGTTTGCATTTCACCGCCGAGAAGAACATCGTCGTCTTGCAGATTCTGCAAATTTGTGACATTTTTTAAACTTGTTTCAAAAATTCAAAATTTTCAAACCTGCACGTTCTATCATCGTCCTCCATTTTGTGCAGGTCTTCTTTGTGTTGGCGGACGATGCCCATGTTCTTGACCCTGGAATAAAAAATGAATTTTAATGCCAAAATAGGAAAACATTTTCTTTCAAAAATGTATAAAGTTTCGGAACATTTTCCTAGTCCTTTTTTTCCAAATTCAAACAGGCAAAGATGTACAATTTTATGAAATAGTGTGCAAAATATGAAGATAGAGGAATGTCTTCCCAAATTTTCAAGTTCTCAACAAACTCACTTGCGCTCATTTTAAAATTTTCCTTCGTAAAATAGTTTGAAAAATCAAAATCCCATTTGATCATTTTTCAAGTCCAAAGAATTAACCTAGTCCTTTTGAGTGCCTCCTCCGTACATATGACAGCCAACTCATCGAGTGTCGCAATGCAGACGCCGATGTCGAGTTGCTCAGCCTTGCACGCCATTTTCATCACCAACTCCTCATGAGAGAAAACGCAGTGCCTCTTCACCGAACCGTAGGCGTTCAGGCACAGACGGCCCATTTGTAGCTGCAAATTTTATTTTATTATTTTAAAATATTTCAGGAAAGTTAGAATTATGCAAGAAGAATAAGTTTTAGTGAATTTATAAAATGTGGAGACTTTAAAAAGTATCAGTTATTTTCTTAACATCACTTTAAAAATAGAAGAAAGACAATATTGAAGATGTTTCAGAAAATTCTAATAAAGATGTGATCTGAATGGAAATTGATAATATTTGGACGTTTATCGATATTCTAAAAATTAAAAGCCAACCCAATCGACCGGAGCGAAATTCACAGCCTCCGCAAAATTGAAGCCCTCGTTGAACCCAGCGTGGTAGGCTCTGGGGAACGTGATGACGAATTCGCCCGCGTTTTGGTGAACCTAAAGATTTTTAGGATAAAAAATGGTGCCAAAGATTTTTGAAAAGAAACCTTTTTAATCTTTACAAAATTAGAATAACTACCGTAGTGACATTGACGCCCTTTCTCTTGAGGATGGTTGGGTTGATCATGGTCGTCATGTGATGAAACAGGTCTTGAGAGGCGGACGAAATAGATGGCATGAGTTCGACCATCACCTGAAGTAGCATTTTTGCTAAGAATATTTCGAATTCCGTAAATTTATCATAAAAAATTGTCGAATAAAATGATAGCATTTTTATTTCGTATTGTTTTGGAAAAAAATCAAAGAGTGAAACATAAGGGATCATTTCTTGAAAATACCTTTTCAAACTCCTCCGCCTGTTGACCGCCGATCCCATACCAGACTTTGGGCTCACCCCAGTGATGGTAATTGATGCTGTAGGTCCAGTGGTCCTCTGTGTGCCAGCAGAAAGTGGAGAAGCACATGCCAACGTAGACCCACGGCACCATCATTCCTAAAATTCATTTTTAAGTTTTTTGTTAAGAATTTAGGCCATAATAGGGTCAATACAAATCAAATGATGGTTGAAAATTCGTAAACTATGTAAACTTCGAAACATAATTAGAATTTTTTTTTTTCAAAATAACTAGTAAATTACTCCCAATTGGTTCTTTTAATCACCCTGATTAACCCGCTTAATTACCTAATTAGCCTTTGATTATTCAATTAAAGATACTTACCCGAAATGTCTGTCTCTATATGAGAGAGCATGGATTCCCTGCAAACTGGCAGATTGTTCAAGTTCCATTCGTTGTTAGCGTAGAGTTTTGCGTCTTCGTCCAATGCGTCGTCCTGTTTTCGAGGGAACCCGCTACCGACCTGAAATTGCGACAATTAGCATACTTAATTGCCCTAATTATCAACAGTCAAGTTAATTACCGTGCTGGTGATGAGATCGGCCCCGTATTTGACGACGACGGGCTCCTGGAGAGGTTCCCGAATCTCTTCGGCCAGATTCTTCCAGTAGCGCTTCTCGACTTCAACGTCCGAGACTTGCTGAAATTTTTTAGATGTTTCAAACAACTCCGAAAAATGATATTTTTAAGGAGATCTTGATAAATTGGGTAATGCAGTATTTTAAGTTGAAAAATAAGTTGGTTTTCAAAAGTCGATATATTGAATTTTCGTAGCGAAAGTAAACAAATTTTTTTAAAAATCCTCCGCTCTTCCAAAAAATAACGTATGGTTTCACCTAATACAAATGAACGCATTTCAATTATCATGGACAGTATATTGAATATCATAACCAAAAACAAGACAGAAGGTTTTCTCACCCTTGGATTCTTGACGTTGAAATACTTCTTCTTGAACTCGCTGGCGTATTTCTCGAATTCCAGCAAATTGTACCTCTCCTTTCCGTCGATGAAACCGAATCCCGACGCCACAAGGGTCACATCCTTGAAAATACAGTCCTCGCAGAACCAGAAGACCTGAAATTAGGATAATCAAAGAAATAATTAGGTAACTAAGTTAGATAATGCTGCTAGCTAATTGCCTAATTAGGTCTGGATAACTAATCCATCTAGAAATGACGTTTCATAAGTTACAATTGCTGTTTCTTTGAAAATGTTCTATTTTCCATATGATACATCACAAAATACTGAAACTAATTCGTTTGATAATTAGACTAATTAAGAGATAGCTGTCCTAATTAACCAAGATAATTACCGTCTGAGAGGTTTTATTCGGGCAGTCCGTATGTTTGATCTTGTCCTTGCACTTGTCGCAGTCGTCCATCACCGTGTCCCTGTAGACTTGGCACATTTCGCATTTGACACGAGAGTCCTTCGGGGAAGTCCTGGATTTCGGCTGACTGGTTTCAGGGGAAATTGTTGCGGATTTTCGCTCCCTGAAATAATAAGTTAATTTTTTCGATAAACTGCAAGTCAATTTTAAATCCAGGGCCAGGCTTAAAAATAATCTCAATCATGATAATAGGTTTGAAAATTTGTAAGCCCTGACTAAATTTCTTTATCTGGTACCTCAAAGTGGGCCTCTGACTTGGGGTCTGTTGCACTCCGCCAGCCATCATTCGAGTGGCCATCCTCGTATTTTTCATTCGACGGCGACCGCCGCTCTGAAAAAAATCCAGTTCAATTATTTATGCTCGAGACTCTGATCAAACATTTTTTAGTAGTTTTGTCGTATTTCAAAAACTTTATGAAGCCTAACACAAGGACTTTTATTGTATAAAAGAAAGATGGTAATGTATTAAATTTGGAAATTTTGAAGCTATTTATGGTTTTCTTGAAGCCTACCTGCATAGTGGCTGGAGAGCTCTCCTCGCACTTTTCCTCTGCAGAGTCGTCATCGTCAGTCTCAAGGGAGTTCGACTGTCTCTCGAGAAGGCGTTTCTGGAAATTGTAAAAATACAGGATCTCAAAAAATCTTGAGCTTTCATAACATTCGGAAAAATATGAGAATTTTTCTCTAGGTAATAGACTGTTTTTCACATTTTCCTCAATGACTCGGCCCTTTCTTGCAAATAAAATCTATGCCTTTTTAATGCAATTAAAATATCCGTACTTCAATAGCATTGGCGTATGGGAGGATCAACTGTTTGTAGAGGTCCCTGAATTTGCTGGCGACGGCTTTGCTGCACTTCAGCTGCTCCGCGATCTTCTGCCAGTGATTCTTGGCGACTACTTCGTCATAACCACCGTAATGAGAGACCAACTGGAAAATAGTTTTTTTTTCGTAATTTTAAGAAAATTTAAAAAGAATATGGAAAATGGTAGAATCTTGAACAATTAATCAAAAGCTTCTAAAATCAATGAATAGCAAAGTTTCAAGAAGAGTATTTTATAAGTAACCCTAGAAATTTTTAAAACCTAGCTCAAACTAACAAATAAACGAACCTTGTGCAATTTGTAGAGGTTGACCTCCTTCCTGTCGATTTGCCGATGCATCAGCGCGACTCCGTGCAGTTCCCAGAATCTTTCAAGTCTTCTCTCGAAAGCCTGAATTTTAATTTCGTTGTATTCGGATTTTTCTTTTTTTTTCATTTTTAGAACAAATCAAATTCTTACAATTCTTTCCTTGGCGATTCCCTCAATTTGGTCGAGGCGCTGATCGCGCGGAGTGAAGAAAAATCGCTTCTTGTCAATCGCAAAGGGAGGCTTGAAGCCCTGGAAAAATGAAATCATTTTTTAAGTTTCAAAAATTCATAAAATATTCAAATTTTCGAATATTGGTTATGGTAGTGTGCTTCTCTCTAGAAAAATGCTAATGTTCTTGTTTCAGAAAAAGCTCTTCAAAACCCTCATTTGTTCAAAGGAAAAAAGATAAAGTAGCCTTCTCAGATATGTTTCACTTTTTCAACAAAAATATGGAGAATTTCGTGAAGATGTGATTATTTCCAATCAGACTTAATAGCACGTCGTTTCGAGAGAAAAAATACGACACGTGATTTTCCTCTCAGTACGACGCACTATATTTTCTACGGGTGTCGATTTGCGGGTCGAATTTGGGAAGTCTGTTTTCAATTTTAAAAATTAAAAAAAAACCCAGCTCACCTCCGGTGGGATGATTTTGACGACTCCATAGGGTTCGGCCTCGGCGCGGATCTTCGCGACGTAGGCGATCGGATCCCGGAATTCTTTTTCCGTCGGGCGGAACACCGGCGCGAGGGGCGGTCGGGCGAAATTCAAGTAGTCCGCCGCCAGGTTCTCCATTTTATCCTTTTTTTTATCGATTTTATCGATTTTTGGCACTTTAAAAAAGACACTTTCTCGCACAAAGCGAATCGATCAAAGCATTGATTTGCAAGGGACAACGACCTGAAAAACGAATTCATGGCTAGAAAGGAAACTTTTCGATAACATCAGGAGAAATGACGAGCAATGAAGAAGTGCTTAGGAAGTGAGAATTTTGGGAAAAGACGGTGAGAGGAAAATGTACAAATTTGGGAAAAATGGACTTTTCATGAAATATGAAAAAATGAAAGTTGATTAGGAAGCTCCAAAAATAAGGGATTTCAGAGGAAAATAACTTTGGATATGAGAGGATAAGCGTAAACAGTCTGTAGAAAAAATATTCCGAATTAAGAAAACACGAAAGTCAAAAAAGTCACGAAAAATGAAACAAAAAATTATCAATAATCGAGGAAACTTGCAAAAATTAAAAGAAGAGTTAAAAAAAGTGAAAAATAAACGAAGGAAAAATTCATACTTGCACGCACTCAAACTCATGATCTTCAACCTAAAATCGAGCAATTATCTCTAAAACGACTACAAAAATTGTATCTTTTCTTCAAGATAAGCGAGAAAGAGCACTTTTAACAAGAAAGTTGGAAATCTCACAATTTGACGACAAAATTATGCAAGTCATGGGATAAGTTTAATGATAGGGTTTGTCACTTGTTATCGTTGATTTCAGGGAATGACAAAGAATGGGATGAGAGTAATTTCTTTAATTATCATATAGTCGGAAAATAACTACACAACAGATGACAGAATTATTGTTGTCGATGTCAAAGAAAGTCATGAGAAAAGTGAAGGGCCTTGCGCCTCGATCGCTCAGCCCCCACTTGCCTCTCTCACTGCTGCCGATTATCGATTAAAGTCCAACGTCCTTCATCGGCGAATTAAACGCAGGACGTCTAAAACAAATTTACTTATGCACGCATTCGCTCCATGTTCACATAACCTCGCGAAACGAAAATAGGATCGTTCAGAGAAGGACCATTTTATGAATTACAATAAATTTCATGATTTAAAAAAAAAATTTGAAAGCTCAGATATTGGGATATGACAACATGCAAGGTAATATTACATAAGATTTTGTAACAAGGAAATTTTTATTAATCTGAAGGAAAACATCTTGATATTTTGATAAAACAACCCGTATCAATACCCTAGCTTTCCCAGAGACGTTTACTTTTTCCGAGCTTCTCTGCATCCACTTTTTTCTTTAAATCTCGCGTAACACCCAAGAAAGGACAGTAATCTTACTCTTTATCCACTATACCACATCTCCATGAGGGAAGACTCATTTTGCATTACGTGCATGGTCAGCAAAGGCGAGAGAACATTAAAACGGAAAGATTTTGAGAGACTCGAAAGAGGTAAACGTTTCTGAGAAGCTTCTATATGTTAAAGCTCGTACATTGAAGAAAGTCTACTGTTATTTCAAAGTTAAATGCTGAGTTTTAGAAGCAACATTAATAGTGCTGCCGCAGTACCTGAAAGTTAAAATAAGTCTCGAAAGCTATTAGGTAGGCCTAAATTATGTCATAGTTCAGTTCCGAAGATACCCTTTTACTATTTGGTAGCCCTTACCTGCGATTGGTAGAGTGATGATCCATGAGGTTGCGATACCACTGAACAACTTCCAATCTATACCCCGTTCAGATCTAACCATCCCAACGAATACCACCGAACCCACCTAAAATGCTAGCATAACTGGGTCTTTTGGTAATGGATTACCAAACAATGGGTCGTCGATATGGGAATACCAAACTTGGAAGCAATTAATGCTGTCATAGCTGCACCAAACTCAATGGCGAAACCACTGAAAGTTAAAGTTTAAGTTTTTTTTTAGTTTGATAAATTTTTGTTTAAATAAATATTATATTGAGATGTAAGAATTCAACATTTCGATATCATGTTCGTCGAATTGAACTTGCATGATTCAAATGTTCTGATAAAACTTGTCATTGAATCCAAGGTATTGGCTAATTTAGAGAAATGTCTAGGATTTTGGGAAAAGCTATGGAGTTTGTACAAATTTCAATTTTCCACACAAATCAAAGCTAACCTAGCCGGATTAACTTCGGACATTCTAGTGCCCACAGTTCTGATGACGATATGCCCCAGAACCCAGAGTCCAACACATATGGCGAAAACCCCATAAAGCAGGACGTAGAGCGGGGTTTCAGAAGTTTGAAGCACGTCTTCAGTACGATATACCGCCAATAATGCTGCTAACGGAGCTATCGAGTTGCTAAAATGAATTATTTTAAAATATTTCCGAGAAAAAATTGAAAGATAATTCTTTTAAAAAAATAATTTGAGAGATTGAAATTTCGAGAAAAAAACCTTATATCGTTAGCCCCATGTGCGAACCCGGCAAAGCAAGCGGTCATGATTTGAACCGAGCTGAACATTCTCAGGGTTCTCTGATCCTGAATTCGAGTTTTCAAAGGGAGAAGCCAGAAGATGAAGTGCTTGATGCCTGAAAATAGTTTTTGTTTAAATCCTATCTATATCTGTTAAATTGATCGGATTAGAAAGGCTGGATATTCCATTTTTAGACCTACCCCCATCAAAAGCACCCCCTTGACTCTGATTCTCAACTTGTCGGTTTTCTTGATCGGTCACTGTGCTTGAAGGACTACGGTATGAGGGTGGAGATTCAGGCGTAGTGACGTCGTAGGAATACGATCTCACACGGTCAATAGTTTCTTCGAACTTCGACGAAGGGACGGTTTGGGATTTACCTAAATTTTCATATTTAGGTAAGTTCATTAAAACTATTTGAAATTTTGTCTTTCCATAAAAGGAAAACATTGTCTTTGATTACGATTGATGCGTGTTTCAAAAATCTACATTCTATAATAAAATTTCAAGGATTGTTGGTTTAACGAGATATCTTTATGAATATTTAAAGAAAAAATTTGCCTTTGGATTCAACGTTTACATCAGTTTTGGGCTCAGATTCATCTACTCTCTTTTTTATCCTTGGCACAATGATGAAGTGACAGATTATAGCGGATAGAAAACCGATGCCGAAACTTAGAATCACGGAAATCCATAGGGGAACCGAGGATAGGTGGAGTACTGTAATTCTTTCGTTTCATTTTTAGTTAGTTAATTTCTATTACCTCGAGATCCCTGGTATGTGACCATGAACGTATTGAAAGTCATCACCCAGAAATAGAAGATAGGCAGCCAAAGAAGTCCATTTTTAACTGGATCATTCTGAGAAGAAAAAATTGTTAAATTTTACGAATAAGGTTTTTGTTTCTGTTTAATTTTATGATTTGAACTTCAAAAATCAAAATAGTAAGCAGTTAAAAATAGTAGCTTCTTTGTGTGATATTTTTATCTTATCAGTTCAACAACTTGCTACTTTTTCTAGTTCATGTGACTATACAAATTACTACATTATCAGAGAATTATACGCCTACACTTTTAGAAAGATCATGATTTCTCAAAATTTCCAACTTACCGTTCTCAGAATAACGTGATCTACTAGTAGATAGAGAACAAAAGAGACAGTTCCAGACATTAGAGGTGAGAGAACCCAGGACATGGCTGAATTTGAGAAAAATGAACAATTTTACCTATATTTTTTCACTAGTCTTGTTTAAATATTTTTCGCTGACTTACCTATTTTAGCTATAACCATCCACCTAATGCCCTTCAGGCCTTTACAAATTAAAGAAAATCCGACTGTCGCCCCTACGATAGAGTGAGTCGTTGAAACTGGCAACTTTAAAATTGTAGCCGTAATCAGCCATATTGAACAGCCTTAATGCGCCAATTAAAAGATAATTAGGGCAAGTAAATAATTACCTCCTAGCACTGCAATCTGACCAACTAAAAATTCGTCGGGGGAGTTTTGATAAACTGCTACGTCAACCACGCCTTTTCTCATGGTATCGATTACATTGTATCCTGAAAAAATAAGATCCTATCATAGATCCAAGCTTGAACAAACGGATAAAAGACAAGGAAAAATTCTTAGATAAGTTACCTACTAAAACAGCCCCAAGCGTTTCAAATATAGTAGCAAGAGAGTAGGCCTTGATAAGCGTCAATGCCTTGCTACCGACCGAGGTGCCGAACGCGTTAGATACGTCATTAGCACCCATACCTATTTTATTTAAATATATTTTTGCAATTTTTAATCTCAATTTACCGAAGCCCAAAACGAAAGCCAGAATAGTTCCGACTATTAGAGCCCATAAGAACTCATGCTGAAGTTGCATCTGTAAGATAAGTCCAATATTTTTAAACTTACCTGAAACCCAGCGATATTAAAAGACGTGGTAGATTCAACTACGTCGATTGGTATTAACGAATCCATAATTGGCTAATTAAATCTGAAATAATTGGTCAATTAACTTCGGAGTTTCAAAATAGTACGATTTAGACATATGCATAAACAAAAAATAAACGCGCAAAAATTTGAAATGATAACACTCCCTGTATAGTAGCGATTTTTGCATTCTGACGGTTTTTATAGCGAGACAAAATTGATAAGTCTAAAATAGAGTCCGACGGTTTACAAGGAAATTTAGAATGCGACCAAGTATGGTAACGATTCGGCATTTGAATTGACACAGAATGTCCAAGAAATATAAAACATTTTCGAGGGTCCAAATCTTTGTTTAATGGTAAAGAACACACAATAAAAAGTAGTTTGACATATCAATATAGATCACTTTTTAATAAAACGCTTAATTATATGATTAAGGATAGCATATTAATACCGCTCTAATTATTCTTAAGCTAATAGACAGAACTTTGAGTTCATTTACGTAGTCAACCCGATGCTCTATGTTTAGGTCTTTATCAATTGTCAGGGCTTTCTAAAATTATTTCCAATCTACAGTGCTTTTCGTCAAGGAAAATTGGAATATTCTGCAATAAAATTCAAAATGTTAGTTTTTCTGAGAAATTAAATATGCACGTAAAAATAACTTACGCCATTTTATTTTTAAATCATAGGATCATAAAATGAAATGAGTTTACATCACTTTTGACGTGCTATGATTCGGAACACCATCATTCCCATTCGTAAATCGACGTTTCTAGACGTCGATTTAATCTTTCATTAAAAACCTGCTCATTAAAAATCACCTGTATGTATAAACAAAGATTTCTAATTTGTAGACACTTTTGCATAACTCATAACTTATTCAGCTTTTCACATGGTCTGCCAAATTCTAGACATGATGTGTAATTTTATTAGCTTACCTAACTTTGCAGAGAATAAGGCAGACTTTATTAAATGCAGGAAATATCAACAAAGATTATGTTGTTAATAAAAAAAAGTGAGTCATAAAAGAAGTTTTTAATATTAATCCTCGAATTTTTTATTCTTTTTTAATACTTTTGTTCTTATTACAAAGGTCACCTATTACGAATATAACTTTACTGCGTAAAATGATATAGCGCACATTCTTTTGCAAGACAATTATTTTCAATGTTCTGCATATTTGACTATATAAGGTAGAATAAAGTCAGCCCCCATAATTATGTCTATCCATTTTCGACGAATTTTAGTCTATTTCTAATTTTTTGTTTGATTATAAATTTCAATATGATAAAGCCTCTAGCAATGTTTACAAAATGGGGCATTTTTTAATCTATTATCAGAAGGCAGGTGCAACTTTGGTCCTACATATTGTATATAAATTGAAATTTTTTGATATGGCCTTACTTAATTTCATTTTAACCCACCTATGTTAAATATTCGGTTGTTTACAAGGAATTCCTATGTTTGATAAAATTGCCTTTATCATTTCATTAATGCTAGTCTATTTTCTAGCTGGCTTTTCCAAGAGATTGAAATTTCAAGATATCGAAAAATTGACCTTTCCTGACCATTTATTTATGGTCGATTTAGCAGCTAAAATAAGATAATCTTCATAAAAATTACCGCATTTTTCATAAGCCTTCTACACTACGCTTATGATGCAAAGTCTGAAATTCGATTCAATTACCCAAAATGATGTATGCGCGTTGTTAAAAGCGTTTTGGATAAGAAGAACCTATTCTTCCTCGGTCGAATCATTTTCCGAATAATTACAGTAGGCATTCTTCCCGACTGATAATGGATTCACGCTACGAGTCCAGCGCCTGCCACAATTCCAGTTCGAGGCAGCTAAAACGCGTTTAAATTATTTTGCTGCATCGCGCTTTCGCCGTACCGATAATTGCTCCACACCATGATGATGGGCCGTAATGAGTCCCTCCTGTCTTCGGCCCATTATTCCTCTATCGTCTATGTGAATTCTTTCTGGAAGCATGACTTTCCCAATCGAAGCACGCGTTTTCCAGAACTATGACTTTTACGTTTACATTTATCTAAACTCGAAAAAACATTATTAAACCTATTTTTGTCCGTCTGACCTATCTGTATTTTGAAAACATGACAGGGGCTAAATTATGTTATTTTTTCTTTCATTAAGTTCAGAATTCGACATTCTATCGTAGAGATATGTTTCAATTTCTCGACTTCCATTCACACTTCTAGTTTTCATTGTTTTAGAAAGTATAGATAACAACTTTCAATCTAATTGATTTTTCATTTTATTATCCAACATTTTGCAATCTACCCTATGCCATTTTTATTTCATAACAAGCTATAGTCATACTCCTAGTGCTACTAAGATTGAAAAAATTATTAGATTAAGTTTTTTTAACCTTAACAAAAGGTATTGTCGGTTTTATTATGGCGCTATTATGAAGACGACTATTGTATTCTAATTTCAGATTCGTTTCTCGTACCTCGGGTACCCCAGATTTCGTGGTACACGTGAAGACCGGCTCGGGGGGCATCGTTCAACCGCCTGAGCTACTGACAAACATGAAATCGCTTCAACTGTTGATCGTCTTCCTGCTAATTTGCTTCTTGACAATATTAAATGCACAAATACCTTTGGAGGATGCTAGGCTGTACGTGATTCTTTAAGCTTATCAAATTTGCTCAAAAGTAAGAGAATATCATGGAAAAAACAAACTTCTCAAGTTATTTCCTGGATCACAGGTGCAATTATATGTTCTTGAGCAGTCATGAATATTTATCTGCAAGAATGAAAGCTTCGGTTTCAGTCCTGATAATTACCGGCACATTAAACGTAGTTCGCTATCGAACATGATGAGGATCGGGAAGCGTGCTGAAGGTGATCGAAATCCATTCCCGTTCAATGCACGATACCTAATGAGGATGGGCAAGCGGAGCGATAGTCATCAGGTAAGTCGAGATAAAAACAAGTTCAAACTTGCTCTTACAAAATCTGACATGAGTTAATACTATCAAAATATTTCTAGATATTTAAAATGAAGCTTCATCTAGACTAATAAAATCAGAAGAAAAATTTCAGATTGAAAACCGATCATCCTTAGCTGAGTGCCAGGATTGTTATCTTGGAAATTTAATGAGAATCGGAAGGAAGTGATGACATAACTGGAGCTCAAATGGTCAGAACTAAGGTAATTTGATTGGTCTAACAATAAATTTAAAAATTTTTTTAGAACGCATCTGAAACTCGCATCATATCAAGAGAAATGTGATTCTGCCCAAATTTTTCGCATATTTTAAAATAAATGATATTTTGGTTAATCTTGTGCAAATCTTCACGACCCTTAATATAGAGTATTGAATTTTTTTAGAACCTAAAGATAAATCAGGACAGAACGGAGTTTTGAATTTTTTACTTCGAGTTCTTCTGTAGTTTCTGAATAGTCTTACTTTTGTCATATAACTACGTCAGCACTACTCATACACGCCTTTGTAAATGGGAATGATTTCACTCTTACGAGAATACATCTTTTATAATTAGAGCCCCACGGTATAATTATCCAATGATCGTTTTTGGATCGAAATAATTGCTATAATCATCCTCACTAATTATGTCTTTTCTGCTGCTGCACGCTTTATGATATTGCCTATTTTTGTCACATTCTATTTAAACAGGAATAAATATTTTGTGTTGTTATAAATTGTATTTTTAATGGCGGCAATCGAAATGTCCAAATTCGCCAGAATAGGAACGGAATCTAGAATCCAAGTCTTATCTCGGCCTTGAACCAGACCAGTTTTAGACGTTCTTTCAAGTTTTCATGCTTATCATTAAAGCAGAGTTTAGGTCTTTGAGCATTCGTGCTGCTTGTCATAGCTTGCGGTAGTCGACCAATTTTCTTGCAGTGCAGGTCTAGAGAGGGCGATCATCAGAAAGCCATTGTGACCTACACCCCATAGTTTATTTTTGTCTGACGAAAGTGCTCCCTAAGTCTATTGTAGACCAATCGTGTCGTCGTGGCCTACCTTCAGGTATTCTGCAGTTGACGCCCAGTCGTTGTCAATCATATTGTCTCTATCCGCTGATCTCTCTAGCTCGAAGATGATGCGTCCTCTGAGTGAAATTGATCCTCACGAGCAGGGCGTCGGAAGTTCGAAAAAAAAATCGAACTTTAACATAACTCGAATTTTCAGCAAGTTTGAACCTCGGTTAGATTCACAGTTCACAGTTCAGCTTCGACAGCCCTGCTCACGAAGTGAATTTCCAAGCTTTTAAGAGTAATTTCCGAGACAGTCATTTTTGATCGATGACTATACAAAGTAGCTGGTCAATGATATTCCAAGCAAGGTTCTGCTCTTTTGTGCCTTAACCTGGTCAGGGCCGTTGATAGCTCGATCATGAGTGACAACTGCAAACGCAAACAGGAAAATAGGCGTAGAAGTGCGACCCGTCCTTCGAAACTACTCTTTAGCGAGAACCATTCTCGCGTCACTCAAAGGACGATCCGAACTTTTCCAATTCATAATCAATCTGGCAGCAGAGTCCCAATTTTTAACACTAGCGGAAGTTTGTGCTTCTCGTTTTTATCGATTTAGTGCGTTTATTGAAACCAACTGCATGATTATTCAATTTGTGAAATTCAGCATTTTATAAACTTGATTCTTTTAAATCTTTAAATTACCCTATTTAATTCTTAGATAGACTTTAATAACGATTTTAAAGTTTATAGAGACCTACTTGATATGATTTTAATCAAAGTAATACTTCCTCAGTTAAAATATTTGTTCATCTTCATTTTTAGCGTTTTTAATTTTAAGGACGCCCCGTCCTATTCCGGGCACCACTAATTCCATATCATATCAGTCTTTCCTAAGGAAAAAGTGAAATGTAATTCATTAGAAAATTCATTCCTTAACGATTAAGATACCAAATGAAAAGTGGCTGGATTATAAATTGAGAATTGGAAAATACAAGTCGTCCTTGATTTCAGTATGCATAACGAACCGTTTTCTAGTCTTTTAAAAAATCGTTTTAAATAGCGCTGAACAGTAGAAGAACGATATCTTTTGGAACTTTTGCACTTTTCTAAATAAACATATTTTTATCCGTCAGGGTTTATAAATTAGAAGACCGTATGATTAAATTTTTCTTCAAATGAAAGTTACTTTGAAGATTTCAAAATACGAATGATTGCTTACCTCCTTAATTCAATTGCCATTAGATCACCTGTAACCGTTCTACTTTCCATCGCTACGTTATCGAATTAGTGATTCAATTAAAAAAAAAAGCCTGAAAACAACTCTTGCCGGAAATAGTCATGGAATCATTGATATTTCTACTTTTTTTCTCATTATCAAAGCAAATGATTCACTTTTCTTCATTATTTCCTTGACATAAGTATGGATAGTTTGGATAAAAGGCTCTACCCATGGTCAAAATATATTTGTTAGGCGTTTCAAGACCCTAGTATCGTTCATGTTTTGCGAATTTTTCTTTACTGAAATGGGCACCAATAGAAAAATCGAAGCGTGAATAACAATCGTTCACAAAAGCCTCGATTTTCTCCCATTTCTCATTATTCTTTCTCAGAGATTGTCATTTTCCTCAAAAATGTCCGGAATATTTCCGTGGAGAATCAGTCTTTGATGAAGGAATAATGAGAAATGAGAGAAAATCGAGGCGTTTGTGAACGATTATTATTCACACTTTGATTTTGTCATTGGAGTGTGCATTTCTAGGAAAGAAAAATTCGCAAAACATGAACGATAAATTATCTTCGTACGTTAGGAATTAGTGACGTGAAGATCAAGAGTTCCAATTTTTCTTTTTTTCGACCTTTATTTTCATAAATCCTATCGCCTATTTTCTCTTAATCCGTGCAATCTGTTAGTCTCTACTTAACACGCCTATTTTTTCTACTCACTTTTTTCTGCTGATAGTATCATCGAAACATTCCAGAAACATCAATGATCCAATTCGAGCAGCATATGTACGGACCTTCCTTAAACAGCTCCTTGAAGGCCCTATTCTTGATCTATCTGATCAGCTTCCCCTACATTTTCTACTACCCGTTCGTCCAAGATGCTTCTGACACCGTGAGAGGATATTCTGATAAAAGGTTCAAAAAAGTTGTCGAGGCTTTCAGGTAAAGATTTTCACTTCATCAGAGTTAAGCCAACTATTTTCAGTTCTAATTTTGCTTCTGGATACGAGCGAGAAGGCGCTGCTCTGACAATTTACCATCGTGGAAAACAAGTCGTCAATATCTGGGGAGGGTACGCGGACCGGTCGGCTGGAAGGAAGTGGACGGCAAATACAATTACTCCTGTGTTCTCAGCTACTAAGGTAGGCATGTTTAACTCATCCAAGACCATACCGATATCATCATAGCCTCATCCTTCGAGTGTCATTTTTCATTTATCCTAAGAAAAATGTCTTGCTCATGTCGTACTTTTTGATCATTTGGCTTTTTATATTTTTTTTCAAATTTTCATCGATACTCAAAACTTTTTGATCCTTCGTTCTTTCTCGTTTCCCTCGCTCTTGACGATGATCTTGCTTTATCGGCTAGCCAAAGAGTGGCGGCCTGCATTAAAATGCTAATTTCGGACTGATATCAGTGAGTTAACAGCGGTGTTTACAGGCGATCGCATCGCTCGTTATCGCCGTCCTTGTCGATCGGGGCGTTCTGAAGTACGAAGATAGAGTCGTCAAATATTGGCCTGCATATGGAGCCAACGGAAAGGAAAACACGACGATCGAGGACGTTCTCACGCACAAAGTACGATTTTTATGATTGAAGAAAAAAGTCAACCTTTCTGGCCTTTATTAGCCCGAAAATGAGTGGTGTTCAAATCATAGAGATTACCCGAATAATTCGTTGATTCAGGCAGGAATCCCCTACCTAAAAGAGCAGATCCTGATCGAGGATATCCAAAGTGGTCAAATTCTGAATAAAGTAGCAAGCGCTATTCCGCTATGGGAGCCGGGCACTGCTTCGGGTAATTCATTGCAAAAAGTTTGACATAATTAGTTAGATCTCTAGGATATCATCCAGTGACTTTCGGCCTGATCCTGGATGGAATATTGGCGAACGTCGACCCGAAGGGAAGAAACGTCGCGCAATTCTTCAAGGAGGAAATTGCTGAAGTTCATGGTATTCTATTCCTTGTAATTTTGAATGCATTTGAAATGTGTAGGAATTGACACCCATATTGGTTTTGCTGGAGATCATAAGAGGGTTGCCAAAGTCACCACACCAATGTTCTGGGAGTTTGTCAGAGACATGATTAAGGTGAGCGTCAATCATCGAAACTGACTCTGGACTAATAATCAATTTTAGGACCCTCGAATAATTCTGATGCTTGGAATAATCCACGGTCGACCCGACGACATGGTCAGAAAGTTGACCTGGAACACGCCTTGGTTCCAAGCCGATTGGGTAATTCTTTCCCAATTGCTGAAAATTCAAGTACACACTCTTTAGAACAACGTCACGTTGAACGATCCATCAATTCTATCACTTCCTCTATCAGCAGTAACTGGAACAACTTCTGCTTCTGAGTTAGCCAGACTGTTCTCAATGATGCTCTCCTCAAAGCTCATATCGAATTTAACCTTGTCACAAATCGTCGAACCGACACTAAATTCCTGGCATCTGGAGCAGGTTACATTGTGGCCCGTCATCAAAGGACATGGATTCTTCTATGAGCCGCATCCTTTCATTTCGGTAAGTACGATTTTATTTCATTGCAAATTATGGCGAAGGAAAAGAGCTCTCAATTTTTTCACAAGCTATGATATCATGGCGAGTTTTCGAACTATGAGTTCATTTTAGGGAGTCTACACCTTCGGTCACCCAGGTTGGGGCGGCCACTTCATCCATGTAGACCCTTGGACTGAAACAGTAATAACTTACGTCTCGAATGGACTGAAAACGGGAAGTGGAGAACTATGCGCTCCTTACATGAGCATCTACAAAGAAGTGTATTCGATTCTTTCATCGGTTTGATTGAAAACCTTTCAATCACTTCCAAACTGCCATAACGAGTACTTTTAAATATCTTATCATACGGGTAAAGTAATGTTAGGACAGCTTCGAACTTGTTGAATTTGCATCCTTCATCTTTCATCTTTCATACTCATGAAATTCGATTTACTTGTAAACGGGTAGAATTCTTTGTTATTTATTTCAAGGAAATAAAAGTTATGCATAAATGCACTAATATGCTTGGGTTGTTTATGACAAAAGAAGTGGTCACTCGTATTATGTAAAGTAAAAATACAACGTTTGCACAAAAACATATGACAGCGATGAAATATTTGCTTTATAATAAATTTAAGTTGAGATGCCCTCCCTGATTTGAGCAAGTTGAGTGAGTCTTTCGGCGACGCATTCGTTGAACCTTGAGATATGGTTCGGTGAAATGACTTGAAGCAATTCTGCAGCGTTTCGATAGTAAATCGTATGAAGACCGATCTAAAGGATTTATCTTTCTTCGAAAATTTTATCATAACTAATCAGAAGCATAAGTTCATGATAATATTAAAAAAAAAATTAATGTACGAAACAGTGTTGTGTTCTGATGTGATGAGGTGCAACGCAAGATTATTTCGCATCTTTAACATCTCTGGTATTAAATATTTATGAAGGCGACATATTTTTCCAGGCTTGATAAAATTTACTTATTTCTTACCTTCATATAGTCTCCATTCATACTGTCCGTCTGCGAAGAAGCGATGCGCCATCCCTTCATCGTCAATTCCAACGTGTACGGCTGCCCTTCTTGTGTTTTTAGATTAACGAAAATCAAGTCTGGAGTGTGAGGTAGCATTTCAGAGACTGATATGGACTGAATTAAATTATTTTTCAAAGGAATGTTCAAGTTTCATACCTCAACCTGAGTCGCCAATTCATGCACAGCTGCAATGGCTTCAAGTTCAAGTGGTGCAGAAGCTTGATCCACTGGAGTGATGGAAATTCCTTCCTGAGAAGAAGCGGATTTTTCAGATTTATTAAGATCGATCTACCTCATGCCTTTTTCGGTTCATATTGGCTATATCTTCCAATGATAGGGGAGTTCTAAAAGTGTTATTCGTTGTTTGCATGAAAGTGCTCGTCATTCCATCAATGCATGTCTAATTTGACATGCTATTCATTATGAAGTTATTAATTCATGAAAAATATATCATACTTTGAAATTGGAGGCCCATTCGGACTGGAGTTAATAAAATTCGTATCAGGGAAGGAGAAGGCGACTTCTTGAGTAGGTGAATGAGCCCTTGATGAACGATATACTTGTGCTGCAGCGTTCCAGCGGGCTGATCTGGAACAAAGATGAACCTGATTTCCAAAAAGTGTTCTGGAAAACTTACGCTTGTTGCTTGTACAACGGTGAAACTCCCAAAGTATCGGCGAGTTGGTTGGCATGGCTCGCCGAGAGTGAGCCTGAAAACTATCTATTCGAGAAAATTTCTAAGTTTCGGTTACCCAAAGGAAGCGACCCGCAAACACACTGCTGAGTTGGTGAGGGTAGATCCAAAGGAATTCGCATTCCTCGGCTATCTGTTGGCGTATTTGGTGGAGATTCGGGCGCACGTCCGTCCTTATTAGGAAATTCCATGGTCTGAAGAAGCTGAATTCGAAAGCGACAATATAAAGCACGCAAGGATGTGAAGTATTTATTGTGACACGAATGAATGAGAGCAATTTTGATTTAGAAAAATAAGAAATTCCGGCAGATTTATGAAAAATCAAAGAATATATCGGATGAAAAAGATAAGCCCTATAATTCAAGGCATGTGTTGGGCCAAAAAATCTGACTGATGTCGGGCTGAAAGGACGTAAACTCGGGCAAAGGGTGAAGAGATGAGCGAAAAACACTGAAAGGCAGGGGAGAAATTATAAAACGAGCGAAAGAAAGAGAATAGACATCTCACATACATACTGGCGAGAAAAAAAAAGCGCGACACAAGCCCTCTGCTAGGGGAGAGTGCCTTATTGATTATTTGAGTTGAAGATTTGCCCTGAGTAATCCAGGAGGTCGTTTCGAAATACTTCCCTTATTTTTTTTAGGAAAACAAACAAATTTATTCACTAGGCTGGATTTTACTTGAATAAATCTAGTTTTCAATTGATATAAATATCAACCAAGCCCTGAAATGTTTGCTAAATTTACAAGAAAACAAATCAATTTATTTATTAGTGATTAGTAATGCAAAATTTACCAGAAATGTAAATCTAAGGATGAGATCAATAATTAAATTATTGCGAGATCAGAAAATTTGAGATTTTTTAAAACTATATTTAAAAAAAGAAGTTACTTCCTCCCGAGACCCTTGTAGTATGGGAAAGCGTTTCGCTCCCTGGCCAAACTCGACCCTGGAATGGAAAAAAAATCAATGTTTCCGGGCAACATATGAAAAGAATCGAGTTCCTAGAAAGGACTTACTCAAAGACCTTTGCACGACTGGACTATACGGAACTGGAACTTCGACGACTTGATACCATTCTACTGGTCTGAAAATATTGATCCATAAACATTATGAACAGGAATTGTTTGGATCATGTCCAAAGGTATGAAGTAAACACTTTTCTACTTAATTAAAGAGTGCTGGAAAGCATTCATTAAAAACTGAGCAAGGAAGATTTCTTTGATGTTATTATTATTTCATGTTAAAATAATCAAAATCAAGTTAGGACTTATACCCTTGACTCTCCACAATCGACGTGGCATCTGAATCAGGCCGAATCGGCACTGCTTCTGACATCTGCAGGAATACCACCATCAGGAATACAGTGAACATAGCAATTACAGCAGTAAGTGACGTCATATTGTACAAATTAGGAAAATAAATAGTCCAGAATAATGCACCAGGTGCCGGGGAAGTCGAGGAGGTCCTAAATGAATTTGAAATGTGCAAAGTCTTAGCTCCCCAAACACGACCCGAATACGAAATTATGCGACGTAAATTGGATGAAATGGGGTGTACGTGACGAAGAAGTGGATCAGAAAACAAATTTGATATTATGAATGAAAATGAGTGACTTAAGTCAATGATATCAAGAGATCCTGAGAGATGAAATGATTTCAAGATTTAAGTTTAGCAGATCATCACTAAAAGGATGAACGAATGATATCTCACTATTCAACTCGTGGCATTTCCCTGATACAAGGTTCCAAGGGAACAGGTACGTGCGGAATAAAGATTTCCTGACGTAGAAGACGCTATTTTCAAAAAATATGCGAAAATCCGTTTTTTAGTTAGAGGTTGACAATGATTGAAAATGATCTACTTTTGAAGATGCAAAATTGAATAGAGCTCATCTAAAATATCTACTAGAAAACGCAACTCTGGTGTAGATATTGAACTATGAAAAAAACTGAATAGAGGTTAATTGCAGAAGCTATCGAAAGAAACTTAGAAAAGATGGGCAAAGAAATGAAGGTTCTTTGCTTGATGACGAAAAAATTATCATTGATAATATCTACGACGGATAATAGGTCTAAAATAGAATAATGATATTTACTCTACCCATAAATGTAAGCATACTTGGGCAAAGAATAGAATAAGTAGTATAGAGTGAAGATATGATAAACGGGCTGCAGAATTTGTCTGATATCTTGAAGTTTGATGGTTTGATTAGTAAAGTAATTGGTAAAATGCAAATTTCAAAAATCTGAATTGAAATAGGCAAATTCTGAAACAGGTTATTTGCGAGTTGATTCTTTAAAATCAGATTTACATTCGAGTTTGCAAAACAATTGTATCAGTCTGGAAAACGCAGAAAGCGTTAGAAGTAATTACCCTTAGGAGGCCTAGTCTATGAAAAATCTAAACACCCAAACGTCTAGTTTGGCCGATCTCATGAATAATTTCCCGAAGGACGAAAATCTCTACATCCTCAACAACTTATCTATGCAGAATTTTAAGGATGTCAAAAATCAGTGAGATCACGAAATTTTTATGAAATTTGTTGCAGACGTATGAAACTATAGCTTCTAAAAATAGGCATGCTATCACGATATGAACATTTTTAGCGTCACAAGCGAATTTTATGAACCAAAGTGCTAAAATCTCGAGATACAAAACTTTTATAAGTCAAGACTAAAATAGAATTTTGATTAGGTTAAATGTTTACATCTAAATGTGTGCAAAGGTGGATACAAAGTATCTGGCTTTACAGAATGAATGAAAATTTCTTACGATGAAAAATTAAAATAGTCGCTAATGATCGACGTAGTTTTTCGTTTCTCTAGGAAGTCTAGAATTGCGTGGTAATGAATTCTGTTTTTGTTGGTAAATCTATTGAATAAGGGATGAGGTATTGCAGAATCCCATGTTTGATGTAGTAATTAGGCGATTTTATCGGGATAATTCTGCGAACTTAAAGATGATTCGGATGACATTTGATCGAGTTCTCAAAATCTAAAGAAAAAAGCCATTTTCCAGAAAAGTTCAAGTATATTGTTTTTTTTTTCGCAAAGATGGTTTTCATGCATGATAAATATCCAGAAACTTGGGTAAATAACTTTTTTTTTCAGGAAAATCATCTTTTTGAGATCAAACTTCACTCTGTAGTGTTTGAAATGAATCTCATGATATTTTGCAAGTTCTTCAAAAATTATCATCAATTTTCAAAAATAGCAATTCTCGGCAATTAATATTGCTGATTATTGAACAAATCACGCTATCATAGCAATTATGGCATTGATATTAGATATAAGACTGGGGCAGGTCAGAAACCGAGAGGCGAAAAGATAAAGACATGGTCATTCGGAGAAGAAATAGTGCACAAATCATAGAGGTCAGAAAAATCAAAGATAGAGGGAACAACAAATTTCTCTTCCTCTCTCTATCTCATTTTCTCATCATTCGAAAAGTTCCAAAGCCTTGGAAAACTACATTATTTACCTTTCAATTTCCTGAAATTTTAATTTTCCAGAAATAATTTATATTTCACTGGAAAAGTTGATTTTCTGCATTAATTTTTACCCAAATTATAAAATGTTGCAGGAATTTGAATACATCGACCTTTCATTTAACCTGGATCAAAGTTGATTTCATTTCCGAATTTTCGAATGGCGGATAAGTCGGGGACAAATCAGCGCAAAGGATATGGGTTTTCGATCGATCGAGGCGGAACATTCACCGATATTTGCCTGTTTCGACCCGATGGATCGACCAGGGTTTACAAGGTCCGTTGAAAATTGACGGAAGCTGATTTTCATCGATTTTTTCCATTTTTCAAAAACCACTGCGTTATTTGTCGTTTTTTCTTTTTTAATTTTTAAGATTTTTTCACAAAGCTCTAACTTTTTAGCTTTTATCGGTCGACCCCTCAAATTACAAAGATGCCCCGACAGAGGGAATTCGACGACTCCTGGAGGAGGAAACCGGGCAGAAAATCGATAAATCCGGACCAATACCGACCGGTAAATTTTATTTTTCTTTCTAACTTTTTCAAAATGATCCAAAAATTGATGATATTGCGTAAGTCGTTGTTTATCTTTCGCTTTTTCTTTGACCTCGTGTTTCAAATAGTTAGGGGGAGGAGGAAATGTGGCATATCTGTGTAACTTTTCCAATAGATATTTTCCTCGGAAAGAACGGTCGCGTGCACTTAAAATGTACGCGAAGAGAGAAATAAAGAGTTTAGAGAAAAGGCGTACTTTGATCGAGGATATCTAGTCTAGAAAATTGAATCAATATCAAACTCCTCAGTTTTTTGAAAACAAATATTGGGGTTAATTCGGAGAAAGCATTGAAAATTGTTCAGAAGGTTCTGACAAAATTTAAAGTCACCTAAAATATATATGGAAATATTTTACAATTTCCTATATTTACACCTCTCTGCATCTAGTTTTTGATCAGCACACTGATGATTGTGTAAAAAAGTGAGTGGAATACGAAAGATCATGTTTGAGCGGAGTTTAAAGAAAAACCCCCCTTATAGACACGATTTCGTGGATCCGCATGGGGACAACCGTCGCGACGAACGCGCTCCTCGAAAGGCAAGGCGAGCGAATGGCCCTCGTTGTGACCAGGGGTTTTGGGGACCTGCTTTTCATCGGCAACCAGTCGCGACCCCGCATTTTTGACCTGAATATCAAAGTGCCTGAGGTAAATTTTCTTTTAATTTATAAAAAAAATAAAAATCATGAAAAATCTGCTATAAAGAATATGAATTGTTTGATTTTTGACTTGATGAGTAAAAATAAAATATAAAAACTGAAAAAGCGGAATTTTTCATTTTAGATGCTCTACGAGGAAGTGATCGAAGTGAAGGAGCGCGTTCTCGTCCACGATAAAAGCTGCGCGATGGGCAATATTGGCGTCTACAAGAAGGGTATCAATGACGCGGAGGTGGGGCTGATTTTCAATTAAAAAAAAACAACAAAAAATTATTGCATAAGAATCACTAAATTGGAAAATGGCAAAGGGAAAATTAGAGAATGTCTCTTCTGATATTCTTTCATGCTCTATATGATGAAAGGTTTCCCAATGACAGTTGATTTTTACATTTATAAAAATCCAATTTTCTCTGATTATGCAAAATCTAATTTCAATTTTTCTATGAAAGCTAATTAGAAATTCGTCAATGCAAAGATCAAATTTCAAGAAATTGAGAGATTAATCTAGAATTGAGATAGAATAATTTTTCGGGTTTCAAAATTCTATCTTATTGAAAGGTGAAACGGTGAAGATCGAACTAAAATTGCGGTTTTATTAGGTTTAGCTTGAACAGCATTTTTCATGCATAGAGCTAAAGAGTTAAAACCAGAAGAGCTGGTTCTTTGACTTCAATTTCAAATCCAATTTTATGCATTCCAAATTACCTCCGGCCTCTTGTGTGGTTTTCTTCGAAACGTTGAAATCAAATCGGGAAATAACAAGTCTTTCAAAATATTTACCTGCGTTTTTCATGTTTTCATGGTAACCTATTATCATAAACGTGATTTTTGAAATTTCAAACATGAGAGAGAAATATGGTAATAATTGTTTTGAAGATCAAGGCTAAATTGTAAGAAACTAAAGAAAAATAGAAAAAAAATATATTTGGACGATACATTAAAAAAAGAATGAAGTAGAAAAATAAATGAGGAATAAAAATCTTGAAATTTTAAAAATAGATTTTTCAGATAATTGTGGAACAAGAAATTGATGAGACAGAACTGATCGCGAGTTTTCAAGGACTCAAAAAGAGGGGCATCGACTCAATAGCCGTTGTTTTGCTGCATTCTTTCATGTAAATTTAAAAAAATAAAATACAATAATTTTAATTTTTTTCTAATCTAAAATTATCATATTTTTGATAGAAGAAGATTCTCTGCTGTGTTATTTTATGCCAGATTTTTGACACTTTGAAAAATTGCAGTAATCTTCATTTTCTTATTTCAACTTTTCGTATTTTTGATAATAAAAGATATTTTTTCATTCTTTTCAGAGAAAATGGGATAATTTTAGCCTAAATTTTGATGAAAAATATCTTTCTTTCTAAAGAATTAATTTTTAGATACCCCAACCACGAGTTGCAAGTTGCCCAAATAGCGAGAAAAGCCGGGATTTCGAATATTTCTCTATCGCACCAGCTCATGCCCATGATCAAGGCCGTGCCCAGGGGATTTACCGGTGATTTTAAAAAATATTCTAAAAAATACGGCATTTTTCAAATAGAAATTTTTAAGGTTTCAGCATAAATTTGTTTTGAATAAGAAGTTGAGAATCTGCAGTAAAAATTCATTTTTCAGTTTCCGCGGACGCCTATCTGACCCCGAAAATTCTAGACTATATCAAAGGCTTCGAGTCAGGTTTCAAAAACATCGACAAAGTATCGCTGAACTTCATGCAGTCGGACGGAGGGCTGTGCAATGTTAGGAAGTAAGAAAAGTCTTTAAATTTTTAAAAATATATTCAAAAATACAAATATGAGTTTGATTTGAGAATTGGGTGGAGATCTTTGAATTCAACTCCCTTTTAAAAGCTTGGTACGGAAATTCAATGGAATTGGAAAGACGGGCATATTAGTTCCTGTCAGTGATGAAAAGTAAAATGATCAGTTTGACAGTTTCAAAAGTCTATGTTTCTAGATGGATACATGATGAAAATGACGATAATGAAAAAAAATAAATAGATGCAGAAAATTAACAAAAAAATTTCGTCACTTCGAAAATATAAAGCTAAAAGTTATGACCCGCCATCTTTTAAGGCACTAGAAACTCAATTTCGCCACGCACATAAGGAAAATTAGGTTAATGAGAAAAAAAAAACTCGAAAAAATGCGGTATTTCAAAAACCAATGGGCCTTGACTGGGAACTAATTTTCTAAATTTGAAAATAGGGGAACTTTAGCTTTTCTTTCCGAAATAACAAAATATCAGACTAGAAATTCGTGGGAATTGAATTTTGACAATTAGGAAATGATGAATAATTTACTATTTAGTGGTTCTTCGGAAATGCTCTGAGGTTCGACGTCATGAATTTTAAGAAAGATATAAATTTTCAAAATTAGATAAATTTCCGAAACTTTGAAAAAAAAGTTGCGAAACCTCATTTTTCAGTTTCTGCGGTTCAAAAGCGATCCTTTCCGGCCCGGCCGGGGGCGTGGTCGGAGTCGCGATGACGGCCTACGATCAGGAAAAGAAACAACCAATAATCGGCTTCGATATGGGAGGCACTTCAACTGATGTAGGAGAAGCTAGTTGACTCCTAGTTTTTCCTCGAAGCATTTTGTTTCGAGATTGACCTCGACTTTTCTTTTATCTGGATTGAAATTGCAGGTTTGCCGCTACGCAGGACATTTGGAGCAAGTCATGGAAACAACCACTGCCGGAGTCACGATTCAGGCTCCACAGGTAGAAATTCAAAATTTGGACCTTTTTAAAAATGTCCTAATAAAAAAGCAGCTGTTCGTTATGTTCTCACTGCAAAAATATAGACCATTTTTGCAAGCGTCAAAATTGTTCCCTTTCACTTGTCCGATTTTTTAGCTCGACATCAACACCGTGGCTGCCGGTGGCGGTTCGCGACTCTATTTCCGAAACGGGCTTTTTACAGTCGGACCAGAAAGTGCGGGCGCCCACCCTGGGCCGGTTTGCTACAAGAAAAATGGGCAAGAATTCGAATTTCTGTATTTTCCTAAAAAAATCGAATTTTTAGCCACTTGACGATAACGGATGCAAATGTAGTGCTCGGAAGAGTTTTGCCCGACTTTTTCCCGGCAATTTTCGGTCCGAAGGCGGACGAGATTTTGGACAAGTAAGTTTTTCGTAAATGATTCAAATTAGAGTGAAAATTTTATAGGCTATTAAATTTTAGAAAAAAAAGCTTTTTATACCCAAATTTATAAGATTTGAACATTTTAGAGACGCGGCGTACAGACAAATGGAGGATTTAACGAAGCAAATCAATGAGTTCATTAAGGCGCATCCAGACGCAGAGCAGAAGGAGTACAAGGTTGAGGAGGTCAGGTTTAACATTTTGGAAAAGTGGAGTTTTTCACTAGGTCTCAGATGATATATAGAAGAAATGAATGTCCTAATAGTAAAAAGTCATATGTCAAAACACCAATTCATAACCGAGTAGTTTGGCCTAGAAATAACAAGTCTTGATATCTGAGTTTTGAAGAAAAATAGTGTTTCAGGTAGCCCTGGGTTTTGTCGCGGTCGCTAATGAAGAAATGTGCCGCCCGATTCGAGCCTTGACCCAGGTCGAATTAAAAGTCAATTTTTTACAAAAAAAAATATTCTATTTTTCAGTCTCGCGGTTATGATACAGCAATTCATGCTCTGGCGAGTTTTGGAGGAGCGGGGGGTCAACATGCCTGCTCGATCGCAAGAATTCTGGGTATTTTTTTTATTGATTTTTTCTGATAGCAAGAAAAATTCTATTTTCCGAAAGGCTACTACTTTTTCGAGAAAGTTTATAACCTTCTTTACTAGTAAAATACATTCCCTCTGATTTATTTTATTTTTGTGACTTTAGGAATCAACACCGTCTTCATCCACAAGTATTCGTCGGTTTTGTCAGCCTTTGGAATCGCTCTGGCTGACGTTGTCTGTGACATACAAGAGCCGGCTCACAAAGTGCTAACGGACGAACTTTTCCCGTTCTTAAAAGACCGCTTCAACCATTTATCGGACAAGGCAGAGAATCAGTTGATTGAGCAGGTAGTTTAATTAAAATTGCAACTTATTTTCCTGAAAAAACCCTACTATTTCTAGTTGCATAAAAACGAATTATATTTTTCGCAAAAGATTGATTTTTGTTACTTTCTCACAAGAATGGCATTTTTCCTATTATTTTTTAAAAAGAAACTCATTTGAATGAATATTTTTCAGGGTTTTCCCCCAGAGCGTATCACCTGTGAGCACATTCTTCACATGCGCTATGAAAGGACGGATTCCTCGATCATCGTCCATGCTCAATTCGACCCGCAAAAACCGGCTTCTCTGACAAATTTCATCGAGTCTTTCCGGGAGATCTACAAGAAAGAATACGGTTTCAACCTGCATAACAGGAACATTATCGTGGACGATGTTAGGTGCGTTTTTCTTCTTTTTTTGTAATTTTTTATTATCCCACTAAATGTGATCAAATATATTGAACTTCGTGAAATTTTATAGGTTTTTGAAATTTGAAAATACAATTGAAATAAGCAGCACGCTCTTTGTTAGCTTCTTAATTTTTTCCTCGAAATTTTCATAATGTTTCGGAATTATTTGGACCATTGATATGATACGAACGACACTATTTATACCATCATTTTGAAACATAATTTATTTTGTTACAAAAAAAAAATCAATAATGTTCAAGAATCCGCGGCGTGGGCAAATCCGTGATCCACGTTTCCGAACACCTGGAGGACGCAGAAGAGCCCGAACAGCCCCCTGTCACCACCGAACGACTCGTGTTTTTCGATGAGGGCAAACTGGCCACCAATATCTATCAACTTCACAATCTGAAAGCAGGACACACTATACGAGGACCAGCTCTGATCATCGATAATAATAGGTAATTTAATTTAATAGGCTAATTGGAATAATTAAGGAAACTAACTAGAGTAATTAAATTTATTATTTTTCAGCACCGTAGTCGTCGAGCCGTTATGCAAAGCGATGATCACAAAAGAAGGCAACATTCGGCTGGAGGTTGGCACGAAGAAGGAGAACGATTTTAGCACTCATGTGAGATTTTTGTTATTATTTTTATTTAAAAAAAATCTTTTTCATATTTCAGATGGACCCAATACGTCTCGCGATTTTCTCGAATCGATTTATGTCAATCGCCGAGCAAATGGGAAAAGCTCTACAGAGGACCTCAATTTCAACGAACATCAAGGTTCTTCTTTATTTTTCTGCCTATTTTATTAATTTTTAAATTCAACTTTTCTTTTTTCGAGATATTTTATTGAAAAGTGATACTATTCTTCAAAAATGTGAAATTTTCAAATACGCTTCAAATCTTCAATAGATCAGAAAGGAGTTTCATGCGTTTGATGCCTTTGTCCTAAAAATTTCGTCAACAACAATCTATTTTTCTAGGAGCGCCTCGACTTTTCCTGTGCTTTGTTTGGTCCTGATGGTGGTCTGATCGCGAACGCCCCGCATATTCCGGTCCATTTGGGTATTTTTTATTATTTTCTAATTTTTATTTCTATTATTCCTTCAGTCTTTACTTTGTTTAATTTTTCGATGTTCTGTGATTTTTATTATCTCTTATTTTTTCATTTTATCTTCTATTTCTAATTTATAATTTTAAGGAGGCATGCAGTACGCGGTAACTTTCCAAATCGAGCACATTGGGTTGGATAAAATAAAAAATGGCGACGTTTTCCTGTCCAACCACCCGAAAGCCGGCGGAAGTCACTTGCCCGATTTTACGGTTATAACTCCGGTTCGATTTTATTTCTATTCTTTTAAGCTTTTTTTGTAACGAAAAAGTAGAAGAAAACTTTATCTTTTTCAAAAAAACGTCGATTTTTTATCTCTCAACAAATTGATTATTCTGGAAAAATATCGGTTTTCTTCTTTTTATTACCAGGTCTCTTTTTCAGAATACAAATACCACTATGAAAGATATTAATTTTCAAGTTTGTTATTCTCCAGGTATTCATCAAAAACTCCAAGCATCCCGTCTTTTTCGTTGCGAATCGAGGTCATCATGCGGACATCGGCGGACTCGTGCCGGGAAGCATGCCTCCGCACTCGACTAAATTAATACAGGTTATTATTTTATACTTTTATTTCCCTTTACTTTTTTTTTGTTAACTTATGTCAATTTTTCTGAAAATTCGGAATAGTTATACTTGGATTGTCATACCTGCAATTCCAAGTTAAAATAAAGTTCGTTTAAAATTTATCATTTTCCGAAAATTATAGTCTTTTCATTTTTCTTTCTTCTTATCTTATCTATGGTTTTTTTTTCTTCTAATTTATTAGTTGTTTAATTTCAGGAAGGTGCGGCGTTCATCTCGTTCAAACTTGTGGATCAAGGCAATTTCCAGGAGGAAGAATTGATCAGACACTTGAAGGCTCCGGGCGAAGTCGAAGGTTTATCTTTTATTTTTTGTTATTCTAACTGTTTAAATTTTTCTATTTTTCAGGCTGCTCCGGAAGCCGAAACATCACGGATAATATTTCCGATTTGAAGGCTCAAATCGCGGCGAATAATAAGGTTTTTATTTTTTTAACTGAAATTCTAACAAAACTTTAACATTCAACCTTTTCTGCACTTTTAAAATATTTTTAATACAAATTTTTCAGGGTATTTTCCTGGTGTGTGACCTGATCGAGGAGTATAGTCTGGAAGTCGTTCAGGCTTACATGCAACATATTCGAACGACCGCGGAAGACGCTGTAAAAGCCATGCTCAAGGAGGTTTTTTTTTTAATTTTTATTCTTTCAAATTTAAAAATTAAAAAATTCTATTTTTAGGTCGGCACAAAAATCAAGGAGGAGACCGGGTCAAGCCGAATGGAAGCTGTCGACTGCATGGACGACGGGACAGATATAAAGCTGAAAATCGACATCGACGTGGAGCAGGTATTTTTTAAATTTAAAAAAATGTACATATTTTATCTCTTAACTCGTAATTTCAAAGGCAAAAATTCTTATTATTCCTTTTTTCTAGAATTGTTAAATTTCCTGATTTAAAAATTTGTTTAAATGCAAAATTTTGGAAGAGAAGGATTCTTTTAATATTTCTTCTTTATTCCAAAATGCTCAGCTTTCAAATCAAGTCCGTTTCAGGAAAATGCCACATTCGATTTCACAGGCACCGGCCCGGAAGTGTTTTCCTCGATCAATGCCCCGAGGGCAATCACGATGTCGGCCATCATCTACTGCCTGAGATGCCTCGTCAACAAGGACATCCCACTGAACAGCGGGTGCCTGGAGCCGATCAAAGTTAGCAAATTCCATTTTTTATTCTATTAAGAAAAATTGCATTTTTTAAATATTTTTCTGAAAAGGGCATATTTTTGGATTATTTGAAGGGAAATGTTTAGAGATTAAATTTTCTAATAGATATTCATGAAAAGAGAATGACAATTTAGAAATAATATTTAAATATTTTTTTAACAGAAATTATCAAATTAAAATAATAAAGTAACTTAAATTTTATTAAAATTAAAATAAAAAAATAAAAAATTAAAGACTAAAATTTCCAGATCCACGTCCCGCACGGAACGATCCTCTCCCCATCAGATGACGCTGCTGTGGTGGGCGGCAATGTGCTGACGAGTCAACGCCTCTGCGACGTCATCTTCAAGGCTTTCGGGGCTGTTGCGGCGAGTCAAGGTTGGATTTCCCAAACAAACTTTTTTTACTTCTAAACTCCAATATTATTTTCATGAAAACATAGCTAGGTGAGTTAAGATTTAGAAAGATTCATTCATTCATTCAAATATGCTTCACGAGCTATTTTGTAAGGACAGGCTTGTAATTGGTTTTTTTGTTGAAAATTCCATTTTTATTATGCTTCAATTTTTCTATAAAACAGATCCAATCTTTGAATTTTCAATGGGCTGAACTCAAACCTCGTAATTTAAACAACTTCCAAAGTGATCATTATGAAAAAGCAAGAATGGCACAAATTTTAATTTACGAAAAAATAAAATAAATCAATTTTCAGGCTGTATGAACAACGTGACGTTCGGCGACGAGTCGATGGGCTACTACGAGACGATCGCTGGGGGCTCGGGGGCGGGCAATGGATGGAATGGCAGAGATGCGATTCACACCCACATGACCAATACCAGGATCACCGATCCCGAGATTTTCGAGAGCCGGTAAATTTTTAAAATATATTTTTGTCTTTTACCATTCGAAGAAAGATATACTTTTCAAGATGTTCTTTTTCTTCTGAAACTTCTTTTAAAAATCGAGTTTTTTTAAAGAAAATAGTCAAATTTTAGATATCCAGTCATCCTACGCGAATTTCGAGTCAGACCAGGATCGGGAGGTAAAGGAAAGTGGAAAGGAGGTAAAGATAACAACAAAGACGTTTTACAAAATAAGACTTCAGGCAACGGCGTGATCCGAAGCATGCAATTCAGAAGGGCCTTATCGTTGTCTTTGCTTACGGAAAGGAGGTAGTTTTTGAAAAAAAAATCAAATTTGTAAAAATAAGAAAAACAAATGATAAAACCTGGGGCAATTAAAATCGTCAAACTAGGTTTTGTTTTTCAAAAGGTAAAAAATCGAACTTCAGAGCGATTGCGCCCTATGGTTTGGCCGGAGGTTGGTCTGGAAAGCGAGGTCAAAATTTGCTGCACCGCAAAGACAAAACGATGAGTTTGGGTGCCAAAATTACACTACAAGTCGAGCCAGGGGTAGGCTTGATTTTTTCAGAAAATTCTAGAATTTTAGAAATTCCTTATTTTTAGTTTTTCTAAATTTTTCCGCTAATTCCGGAAACTTCTAGAAACAAAAAACTTCAAGTAAATTCTAGGACACTTTGGAAGTGAAGACACCTGGTGCAGGTGGATGGGGCATTCCAGAATAATAAGCTAGAAATTCTCGAAGATCGAAAACCAATAGATATTTCAAGAATCTAAACACGTGAAACTTCCAGAAATAAACATTCAAAGATTTTTGAATGGATGCTTGAAAATAGTTAGCAACTCACGATTTTAACACTTGCACTTCTAATGCTACTTTTCCTGTTTTAAGGATAATTAGCTAGAAATTTATCTATCAAGAAGACAAGCAAATCATGGTGAGTTTCAAATAAGCTAGTTTTATTATGCAACCTATGGAATTGAACACAAACACATTATTGCTGAAATGCTTCCCAGAAATTGATAACCTCTTCATCAGTGTATTTCGCTGCTACTTTGATATACATTGATATTTTTTTGTTGTACTCCGCCCGAAAGAATGCGTCACTCAAACATAGATTTTCGATATCCCGGTAAAGTTGATTTACCTAAAAAATAAATGGCCTCTTGTATTCCATACTCAATTGTCATTTTCTCTACTTCTCTCCCCCACTATCTCCTCAAAGTGGGTGTGGAATACAAAAGGCCAAAATAGATTACATAAACTAAAAGTGATTTCATTCTTGAAAATGAATCTTTCGAGATATTTAGAAAATCAATTCGAATTAGAATTTGTCAAATATCAGATTCCAGAATATTAGATTTTTGGAAGGTATTGTCACAAATAACTTACTCGTGGACCAGCTTCTTTGAATTTCTTCACTTCTTGATCACATTTCTCGACTTCTTCTCTCCGGCGCTGCTTTTCTTCTTCCTGAAATAGACATTTTGATTAAAAAATTTAGAATATTATAGAAACCCAATATTTCTCCGCTTCTTCTGGTGTTTTTTCCCGTTTATCCAAAGCTTCATGCACTTCGATATTCACCGGTTTCAGCTCGATCATTCTTTGTTCTACAGTTTTGCTCTGATCGCATTCGAGTTTTCGCAACTGAAAAAAGATTTTTTTTTTAATTTTTCATCCATTATAATTAGAACTTTGTTAAGGTGGATCGGAATTATGCTTAAAGATGAAAGCAAAAATAAGTAACATAATTTTCAAGCCTTCAAACTCCTCAATGAAAAGAGTAAATTTCAAAGAAAAACGTGTCCATCACAAATTCTCATGGAATCAGAAAGAACTCACCTTCTTGATCAGCTTTGAAAACTTTGGAGTCCAAGTTGCGTAACGATCGTGATAGGTTCGAGTGTTCTCTAAATTCATAAATATTTTAAAGTATTTAGAGACTAAACAATTATGTTTTACCTTGAATAATTAGCATTCGTTTACCATAGTGAGTCTCATTGTCTGTATACTAAAATTGAAGGCAATGGGATTCATTAAAAATCATCATTTGATCAAAATACATTCCTGACTTATGCTTACATAGCTATTTCCAAAACTCGTCTCCCACCACATTAATTCTTGGTCGCTGTACGGCTTGGCAGCATTTTTGATCATTTTGATTGCATCTTCTTTGTCGTACTCATAAAATTGTCGCGAAAATCGCACTTTCATTAGATCTCTATTCAATTGGCGTACCTAAGAGTCGGAATAATTATTTTATTTCATATCTAAACCATCTTTTCCTACTCGTTTAGGCAATCCCGTCCTTCTGAATCGCTTCAATTTGTCGTTCACATACTTTATGTCATCCACTTTATCTTCGACAGCGTTCTTCTGAATTAGAAGATAACTTTCACGGGAATTCTTACAAAATATTGCAATTTAGAGAAGTTTTTTTTTTTATGTAACCACCATGCAAAATATTATAGAAAGATCTTATCCTATTCGTCTCATTTATTTCACTTTGTTGTTAGATAACTACGGGCTAGTTTTTAAATTGACTCAAAGTGATATAATCGAGAAATGCAATATCTGACTAACCCATTTAACTTCTAAATCCTCGTCGCTCAGATATAATTCATCGGAATTCGCTCTTGTTTCTTCGAAGAATATCTTCTTGAGCTCCTCTAATTTCTTTGCATCTGATTTCTCCTCGACATAGAGAATATAGGATTGCTGATTCCAAAAATCAACTTTGGCAGGAGTTTGCTCGTCATTTTCGTCGTAGAAAATCTCGGCCCAGTCTAAATCAAAATTTATTGAGAATATTTCTGTCGTTACTAACTTTCTAGTAACTTATCCCGATAGATGAGCTGTTTGTTAGAAGTGGGAGGACTCTAAATTATCAATTTATTGAGATTCAATTTCAAATTTGGCTATACCTTATCACTTGCTTTGATATTTTGCGCTTCTACGTTTTCGGTCGATTTCGGCTTTTCAGTCGCTATTACTGTCGTCTTCCTTCCAAGTGATTCATTCCTCAGCTCCGTGTATTTCGTGATAATAAACCCCGAATATTTGTTCATCGCCTCTTTCAGCATATTTACAACTCGATTCTTATTAGATCGTCCATACAAGCCGGATTTAACTTTCAACCTCCTAATTTCATGTTCGAGATATCTCACTTCTTTCGGCACGTCTGGCTTCAATAGCCTAAAATAAATTCATTTATAATTCAATGAAAATTCATAATATTGTAACATCAAAATTTCGCTAAATAAAACACGAAAGTATGGTAAATTACCATATGATAATGCTCCATTTTTGCTTTCATTTTTTAACGAATTTTTAACTGTATAAAATCTAGAAATTCTCATTTTTCATTAGTTCAGGTATATAATTTTTATGAATTATTTACCTAAGAGACCATCGCGTATTGTAATCGAATTGTTTTATGAATGTAGGCTCGTACACTTTCCATAGCTGATCGCATAGCTGATCGTCTGGCGTTTTATTGTTCACATGTTCATAGTTCTTTTTGATTATCGGAATCATCAGCTCTTTGATATCATCCAATTTCTGCTCATCGGTCGACATTATATTCGATGAAATCCAGAATATCTGCAATTATCTTGAATTTAGCAATTCGGAAATAACAAGATCTAGATATTATTGAAGGAGGTGGATAGTAAATTTTACTAGGAAAGAACCAGTTGTATTATTTCGGTCTCGTTATAAACAAAAGCCTTGCTATTTCCAAATGTTCAATAGTTGTTATATTGAATTAGGTAAATATCAATCAGAGGAATGTCATTTACCCTCCTGATATTATCCTTATATTTGATCTGAATATCATTTGAGCTATCAGCATTGGTAAATTCGCCAGAAATGTCTGAAATATTCTCTGATAACTGAAATTGTTTATCAAATTATAAGAGTTTAATTTAAAATTATGAGTTATCTACAAATTCAGATAATTACAAATGAGCATTGTTGACCTATGAAACTCGTGATAAGCTATTCCGTTTTTTATTAGTTAATACCGGAGCAACGAAAAATCTTGACTTACCTTCGGCTAAATTGTTAATACTATCTTGTTTGTTTTTTACGATGAATTGAGGTTGATTAATTAGTAATAATTGAAATAGCTTCAATAACATGTTCCTAAATTACTTGCGGAAATAACTTGATGGAAAAAACGACGATAAGATGGTATTGATAGAGTAGAGTAACTTTTTATTGATAATTCACTGAACCTGGCTGTCTCGATGATATCGATTTGAGTTGTCGAGTAATAATTACAAATAGCTGCTTTTAAGGTCTGCTAAATTACCAATCATTACGTCAATATCAATGTTAATTAGAACTTTCTCGCTTCGCGCCCGCTCGCTCATCGTTCTAGTGTCAGCTTTCGACTGGCTGTTAGAATTTCGATTACTTCTATAAAATTACTGAAATTTTACTAAAATTGATGTTATTTGTCGATTATAAAGCAGCATTAATTAGTCATCAAGTTTTGAAAATCAATGTGAAGGTAATTTAAAATTTAGAATTGGGAATGAAGAATTTAATGAAAATACTCATTAAAATATCTAAATTCATGTTTATTAGTTTTAAAAGTTTAGTAGAACATTTTTCTGGTGACAAATTCTCTCAAAAATAATGCAATGCAAACAGTCAAATCAATTGTCTATGTTTTTACCACATTAAAAATCTGAATCAAATTGTATCGAAGAGAATTTTTCATGAACTATTTTATGAAATAGAAGTATTGGCTCGCCAGATTTGACTGACTAAGTAAAATTATTAGTGTTCACAAAGTTATAATTGGAGCATAAAACACTTCAACAATCACGAGAGTGTAGTAAAGCAATTGGAAAAGTGAAAATAAGTAACGAAAAAGTTCATGTCCTAGACAAAGTCATTATATGGAGTGAATTTTAACATTTATACATTTTCTTGATTATGTTTGTTCGGAAGCGTTTTTGAGGGAAATATTCAACTATATTTTTAATATACTTGAGCAGAGATAAATGAAAATGAATGATCTGCCCATTTACAATATAAAATATTAGCGGGACATAGACACTTGATGTGATTTTATGTTAATTTTGACTATTTTTTGAAGTGAAAATTTTCTGAAACAAATTTTTTAAAAAAATCTGCATAGTCGAGCTGTATAATTGGTATGAAAATTGAAATTAAGAAAGGGTGGCTACAGAATTATATAGTAGAGGTAATATAACTGGGTAATTAAGGATAATTGCAGTGATTATGTGAAGTGTAGTCACATTTGGAAAATAGTCAACATTTCCCTATCTTTAAAAAATTGTCATTTTTCCCCTCATCATTCCCGGGACAAGCTAAAATTCAGCTCGATCAGCTGATTTTGTGCGAGTTTTCCGCGTTTTTGTCTAAGTTTTGGGACTAAACGCAACAAGCCGTGTGCAAACATGTGTCAGATAGAGCCCGAGAACAGAAATGAAACCACCGATAAATTGCAAGATCGTCGATATTTTCGACGAGGTTTTCAATTTTTCCTAATTTTTATTCTCAATTGCTCCCAGTTGTTCCCATTTTGTGTCCCACTTTGTAAACTTATTCCAAATTTCTTTATTTTTCATTGATCTGCATTGCGAAACACTTCCGATTTGAACTTTTCTTTAAATCAAGTCAAGCCAAATGATAAGAACGGCGAGGGAGATAAAAGTATAAATTTTGAAGGAGGAGCAAATTTGGACTTTGTTTATTCCGGCCTGTCTGCTTTTGATATTCCTTATCATTTAACGAGGACCAGCTTAACCTCGATTTGGATTTTCATGATCTCAAATTGTTTTCTTCGCTTATCTCTCGTCATATGATCAGTCAAATGGCGAGTTTTTATTGGGAGCTCTGGGTTTCAGGTTAAATAGAGGGTGATAAAGATATGAAGAAATGTAGTGTGACTTCATCCGGATTTGAAATTTTCATTATCCTGACCTATTTTCTAACGATATCCCTTATCATATGATTCGGGGTTTTTATTTGGCGCCTCAGATCGCTCGGGTGATTTCATCTGCATTACACAACGTCCTCTGCCCCGTTCGATCAATCGAGGCTCCGAGTTTTCGCAATCACTTCGTCGTTTTCTCAGCGCCTCCCTCTATTCGCCTAGAGAGAATTGTCAATAATGCTGCTCATGCCGCGGATATGTTGAGCTGTGCACAGCTTTGCAGCGAGACCTCTTGTTCGTTTATCTTTATTTTTATCCCTCTCCGCATTCCTATATCTTATCAGATTTCTTGAGAATTCAAAAATCAATTTTATAAATTTGATTTGACTATTGTTTAAAATTTATCTGTTTCATATACTTTCTCTAAAAAGAGTTTCTGCATTGTGAGATAAACTTTATTTTCTTCCAATATTCTAATCATGCAACATTTGTTCGTGATTAGGATGGGTTCACGTTTCAGATTTGTGATGTCCGACGGCCCTCAATTCGATCAGCCGCCGGTGGTTGTTGCGAAATCGGTGCAGCAGCCCCACGAGAAGCAGGTTATCTTTGAACCAGTTCATCGAAAGAGTGTGATAGGTGGAATGATAAGGGCTTCACCCCACGTAGCTCGATAGCTCATCGAGGTTTTTGCAATCGAAAAGATTTCAAACATTTTCACTCGTCTTTCTGATAAACTTGTAAGAATATGAGAATTTACACAGGTATTTCCTAACATTGTGTTGCAGTGAAAATTTCTGATTTTTCCCTGATTAATTCCAACGATATTCCGTCTATTTTAGGTCATTACGAACGGAGTCATAAATGGAGGATCGCCTTCGCCAGCGATGCTCGTAGAGGATCTATCAACCGAAAGTGGATTCGGCGGAGACCGAATTTGGGCTGTTCTTGCTGGTCCACAAGACTTATCACCGATCATCATAAGATCATGGATTAATTTCAGACGGATGCGCTAACTCTAATCTAAAAGCCAGCTTAACTCGGGACAATGGAGAAACTATCCACGTCGATGAGCTTCGAGTGAGGGATAAGGTATTATAAATTTTACTCTTCATTTTCTTGAAAATCTTCAAATTTTTAGCTGGTGACTTTCACACTGCCGAACCTATCGTTGAATTCGAGCACTCCGCTTTCCCTATGCTTTGCTTCCGGATCGAATGTGATTTGCCTACCCTTTATGTATAAAATCAAGTGAGTTGTCAAAAACTCGGAAATTTCATTGATTCTGAAAACTAGAACTTTGCGTTCGCCCGAGGTGTGCGCCGATAATTTGATGGAGTTCGCGAGTGGAGGCGATACTTTGGCCCTTGTTGCCCCTTTAGCCGCTCTGATTCCTCATCAAGACCACGAGGGAAATACGTACGTAAATTTTTGATCTTTCATCTTCAAAACATGGCAAAGTGTTATCGATTTTCGATGTATCCGTCAAAGATCTTTGGAGATTTTCGAAGTTTCTCAAGTGACTCATCAAAATCGATATCCGCTCAGCTTGTTTACTAAATAAATGACAGAGATGCAACTTGATGCCTTGCAGAGTGTTGCACGTCGCGGCGCGCAACTCGCAGAGCTACGCATTGAAAACCTTTCTGTCAGCTGTTCCTCAACAAAATAAAGGTCAGCGATTTCAACACCAGATATTTATTGATGAACGAGAAAAGTAAAGTCTACTACACTCTGCCAAAATGAACGATCACATTTCATTAAAAATTTATTGGGTAGAGTGGATGGCACTTTTGTTCACAATTTGTTGAAATAATAGTGCAGGACTTGGGAAAAGTACTACACTTTCCACTATTGAAGTTATTGAATTGAGAAAGTTGAGCCTATCGATTCAGCGACCGTTGTAAATATCCAAAATGAACGAGGTCAAACCGCGCTGCACTGCGCTATTCGAGCAGGGGACCCAGATAGCGTCCACTATCTGATGAGCAATCAAGCGGATGCTAACATCACCGACAAACATGGAAATACTGTGAATTTAAATTTACCTTTCCGTGAAACTTTGATGTTTTCAGTCCTTACATTACCTGGCTGACGCCTACAATGAGGCGATTTACAAAGAGCTTCTGGAAAGAGCCAGCGACTCGAATTTGAACTTGGGAGAAGCCAATGAAGAAGGCATGAGCGCCTTGCATGTTTCTGTCAAAAGGTAAAAAAAAACTTCAATTTTTGTCGAATATGAACAGTTGATATTCCAGGCTAAAACTTGGACTAATTGAAATGCTACTTGAAGCTGGCGCTCCTTTGGAGCAGAAAGACGCCCAAGGGAAGACGGCACTTCTTCATGCGGTTATCATGAACGACACCGAGATCGTGCAATTTTTATTGCAAGTAAGAAAATTCATTCCTACTTTTCTGTGGGTTTTTTTCGAAGTTAGCAAAAATACCTGCTATCTTCAAGTGGAAGTGAGCTTTTGTTTGTTTTCGTTCTTCTAACGCGTAGGCTAGAATTACCATCTGTTGACATACACGTGTGTGGGATCAAGATTTCTCGAGGATCAAACAATTGATTTTTCAAGTAAATAATCAAACTCTAGAGGGGCGCCGAAGCGAATGTCGAAGATTCGGAAGGCGAGATGCCGCTTTTGGCGTCGAGTAAAACCGCGAACTACGCAATAATGAGCATGCTATTGGACAATGGGGCCGATCCACATAGGAAAAATTGCAAAGTTCGTCAAAGACACTAAAGTTTTGTGAAACTTAAAAAAACATTCAGGACGTTTCACTTTCCGACTCTGACGAGTCACGGGTACAGAGCATCATAAACGGCGAAAGGTTAGTTGGATGAAGACTTCTTTTGGAAGATGAAAATTATAGAGTCCAATTTTCCCCCAAACAAACAGCGCATTGCACGCCGACGGATCTAGCCACGAGTCGAACTCCTTTATTTGGAAGGTCGAATCCAGCTAATCCAGATGACGATGAGCTAGGGAACGTCATCGTTCGAAATCCAGGAGACCAACTTGATGACGATGGTAAACAAAATCGTCGCGGATTCTTTGAATTCTCGTTTTTTCAGATGATGAAAATCTGGAACTTGGGCATTTCGATGATTCGAATATTCCATCAACAAGTTCTGCCGGGTCAAGTCGAGTACGGACGAAAGCTCGAGGCGTTACAAAATTCAACAAAGACGACATTTCAAACCTGGACTATCTGACTCGACTAAGGATCTCGAAATTGTTGGACGAGGGAGAGAAGTGGAAGAAATTGGCTCAGGTACGACAATGTTATCGAACATTTGAGAACCGATGGCAATTTAGGAATTGGCTTGTGACCATATGATCGAGCTGATATCAATCTGCACTAGCGACGACAGCAGTGCCACGATGATATTCCTGGACCAATTTGAGGTTGGTTAAAAAATCAATGACGTTGAGAAAAAGGACCACCAAATTTCTGCAGCAATTACCCGATGCGAACATTTCCCGAGTCTATGCGGCTCTAGAGGCGATGGGCGAGGCGGAAGCCTTGAAGTTGCTTGACGATCGAATCGTCTATTGAAAGAACCGCAATGGGTTTGACGCATACTTATCATTTCTCCGATAATTATTCTATTACGTTACGTTATATATATTTTGAAATTTATGAATGAATAAATCGCTGAAAATGTCGAATTGGCTCATGTTCGAGCAATTTTAGTTAACAACTTATTGATTACTCTTACGCTTATCAAAATTGCTGTGTTCTAAGTTGAGTGATTACAACTATAGGTTCTGAGTGATATCGATTATTCCTATTTTTAAAAAAATTGAAAGATTTTGAAAATTGCTCACTAAGTTTTCGTGCTACTGGAAAATCGATAAACTATGGGTGGCAATTCGAGTAAGCCCACGACTACTTCGACAGGCAGAGCAATTGGAATTGATCTGGGCACGACGCATTCGTGCGTGGCTGGCCCCGAACAGGATCAATTTATTGTTATATTCAACGAGCATGATGCATAAATATTATTTGAGTAGATCCCTCTAAAATTTTAGTCAAACTAACCACTCCGTCTATAGTAGCATGGACCGATGAAGAAATTCAGAAAGCTGAAAAATACCCTACGATAAATATTGAGTAAGTGGTAGCATACACTTAGAATGAAGATGTATCTTTCCTTTTCTTATGCTAGATTATTATGTCTCGATACTACTACGTGTCCATATATTCCGAAAATTAAATTAAAATTGCGAGATTATTGTGCTTTCAATTGTTGTTTCAATTTCCATTAGAGATGAAAGAATAAATGATGATCTTCTTCGAAGATTCCGCTATGGTAATTCTTCATTTCTACGACTTGTTGATTGTTCGTTTCTATACAAAGCAACAGGTATGATTGGCTGAATGAGCGAGCGAGCGGAATTGTTGTTCGTTCGAATAGAAAAGGCAATACAGGCAAGAAAGAATAAAGGGGAATCTAAAGAACTCGAGGTCTTTCTTAATCCGCCTTTATCCTGTATTCTCATCTTTTCTACTCAGATTTATCTCACTCTTTCCAACTGCCTTCAAAATAAGAAATTTTCAATATTCCAAATCAATTCTTACAAATTTTCTTCACAATTCCAATAGATTTTCTTTTTCTAAGGATAATATTGAACTTTTCAGCTGCGCTATTTTTCTCTGGAATTTTCTCATCACTTTCTTCCCATCGTACCATTCGATGCCTTCAATTTCATATCTAAAGCTTTTTACAGTTTTCCCACCATAAAGCTGCGTCGCTCGCGCTTTTCCATTAAAAGGGGACGGCCGTGAAATTGCCGATCAATGCCTTTCATCCCACAAAATGCTTACAGGAAAACGAGAGATCTGTGTATAGTCAATTGGAATTTTTCTTCGACTATTCAAATCAAAACTATTCTTGATTTTTTCTCTAGCATATGATGATTTTACTCTTTCTACGAATTTTTGAATCTCTAAATATCTTCAATCATCCATACTATATCCATTTTTCTCGAGATTTATATTTCTAGTGTCATTTCAACAATCCTTCGTCCATAAGATACATTTTTGCTTCGTTTCTTCCTCTTCCATAACAGACACATCTCGATCTCTCTTCGTTCCGTGAGAATTTCAATTTCAATTGCATCATCGAGGGCGATAATCGCTTCCCGATTCGAATGACTTCATGACTATACGAGTTTCGGGCAAATATGATCTGACTCTGCGTCTTTAGCTTTTCCAAGTATTAGCATAGGTGACTCTGTATTCCAATTATTGGAGAACTTAGTTTTGCCTAACTATTCAATATTAAAATTTCAAATTTTTGCCTGATTTTTATACTTGTGACTTCGAAATTAGCCATTTCTGGACTTCAACTTTCCGTGAATTGAATTTTACGAGCTGATTCATTTCAGCTCTGTCCCCTTATTTGATAATACATCCACCCCCCACATATTCAGCCCGTATGTATAAAAGCATTATTTGTTTGAGAGGAAGAGTTCTTATCAGTCGATTCACTATTTTCATGAGTTTTTTGGACTTATGAAATTGTTCGGAAATATTTAGATTCATGAGCTATCATATTTTTATCATTATTTCAACAAGCTTGTAATTTAAATTTAACTCTTTTGAAGTAATTAATTTCCTGGGTGTGGTCACCTAATTTATCAAGTTTAAAAATCTGGCTAAATTTCGCAAGTTTTCTTCCATTTTTCCTAGCATTGACTCGATTTAGGTCGAGTTTTTGACTACAGGGGTTCTCTCTTTTCACAAGACGTTCCCACATTCTTTCCTGCCTTATTTGGGTATCACTTTTCAATCTATTCGTATCGATGTCTGTTTCGTACTATTTCAAAATCTTCGCCTTTCTAGCAAAATCTTTACTTACCTTCGGGTTTTTTTTTGAGAAATGTTACCCTTACCTAGTAGATCAATTCTTTTCAAGAACTTGACTTTTTCACATAACTTTTCTTCCGAAAGAAGAAAAAAATTTAATATGCTTCTTCCATTCGTTGATTTGCATAACTTACTTTCGAAATTATAAAATCTTCTCCCCAAATACACTTTTTTTCTAAATTCTTTCTTACTTTTCTAGATACATTTTCTCGATCTCATGCAATACTCCATGTTTCTCTCGCTCGTGTCAATGTCTCTTTCATTATTCCGAGCGTCAAGTGCAAACAGTTTGTTGGGCTCAAGACACGTTTGTTAGACAGAGTGTTCTTTCTTCGCCCCAATATTTGCATATTTTTGCCCGTCACTAATAAAATCCTCAGAGATATCACTTTCCTTTTCCTGGGTAATCTGGCCCTTCGCTTGACCATAAATGTCCACCCTCTAAGCTATCAATCCGTTCTTCACACATAGGCCTAACAAGTAATCTCACTTTATGGTCCTCTTAGGCTTTCTTGACCAGTATACTTTCTTTCTCTTCTTTCTTTTCCCGGACCAGGTCCGTTTTTCTCCACCTTTGGTCCTCATATGAATCACTCTTCAAACTCTGCATCTTTTCACTCTCCAAAATCTGTATGCTATCTCATTTTTCTGCATCTTTTCACATCGAACTTCATTTCGGTATTTCCCCCGCTTTTCCTTCCCCTCGTTTTATTAATCATCGCACTTCGCCTCAAGCATTTTGGGGCTGTTTCCCTCGCCCAAATTTGGAAACATTCCCTTATCGTTGAGTCATACTGAACTCCGCATTGTATTTTTATGGATTGGTACAGTTTTATTTTTAGTTCAGTATTTTATAGAGTACTTTTTTTAAAATCTAAATTCTGGATTTTTTCTTGTGGCTTATTTTTCTCCTACCTTTACTCAAAATCCATTTATTTACCTGCAATTTTGTTCGATTTTCCGAAACTCTCCGTTCCCTCCCCTCGGAATTTCGATTTGTTCAAAGTTGAGAGCAAACAATGATAAGCTTGGCCGTGGCCGGTGCGCAAGGTCCTGTCGCTGCGCCTTTTTACATCCAAGGCAAATCGATTTGTTTTCGGGAAAAATGACCTCTCTTTCTATCAGTTCATCTAATTTTGAATCAAAAGCTGGACTTCGTCGTGTTTTAGCCAAAGATCTAACTCTCCTGAAGAAATACTGCTTTGACATTGTTTTTGACTACCTTGAAAGCTAATCGAATGTTGAAATTGTCCCTTCTTTACTGTTCCGGTAAACCTACCCTCTAACAAATAACGAAAGACGGCAAAATATTTTATTTGCTTTTGCTGAAAGACACAATATCTTTCTCGTGCACGGAACGTGACTCATCCCGCTATATTGAATGCCCATTTTCCTGAAATCGATTTTTCTGGAAAATGTTTTTTACTTCTAAAAATTATATGTTATATACTTTTCAGGATGCGACTTTACTTATTGGCATTATTTATATCTTCATGTGTTTGTCAGCAGAATCGACAACAGCAGAACTACTACCAAGTAGGGCGTATTGTTATTTTCAATTTTGGAAAATAGTTTTTAGAATGATCGCAATTCAAATAATTCCCCTCTGGTCCAGCCTCCAACAGGCATGAATAACAACAATCAATACTCCTTCGGAACTAGCTCAAATTCAAACCCGAACGGGCGAAACGGCATCGATGTCAACGTCAACGATCAGAATCAACAGTTTAATGGAGGATATCAAAATGGGCAACGACAACAGGGACAATTGATCACACAGCACAATATGACTAATATGGTAGGCCTTGGATTTTCTTTGTAGATTGATTTTTTTTCTCCAATTCTGATACTGTAATCTTAGACTCTATCACTTTTATAAAATTTTCTTGAAAGAAAGATATTTTATTCTAGATAAACAGATTTTGATAGTCCTGAAGAGATAATGAAACATTTTAGGGCACGTCATCATTCATCTCTTCCGGTGTTTCGATTCAATTCCAACTTCGGGGATATTCCAACCCTCAATTCGCGCTGCCAGGAGGCAATACCTGCGTCTGCCCGTCGACTGGGAAATGCGACATTTTCAGTGGAAATCCACCGAGATGCTATTTCGGTTTCACGTTCATCATTTCTAGTGGCGATGAGGCGGAGTGAGTTGATTTTTTTTTTCAAAATTATTCAAGTTAAGAGGCTGCTTAGGAGTTACCTAACTGAAATCATTCCTTCAAGGCTTTAGTCGAATTCTTTCAGGGAGTCCGTTAGATATCAGGCCACCGACTTCATTCATCTTGATCCTTCGGGTCAACTTCCCCAGAATCAAGCGGAAAAATGGTCGAAGCAATTTGTCGTCCAGATGGGAAGTAAACCGGTCAGTTTTATTCGTATTTTTCGTAAAGTCGCAATTTTTCAATAACTTTTGTGGCCTTATTAAAGTTTTGGTGCATCCTATATTTCGGATGCCCTCTCTTGAATGAGTCAGCGTTTCATCATCCAACCCCCCAAAACGTTCCACAACAAACACTCTTGGCTTCGTATTGTTTCATGTTGAAGGAAAGAAAAATGGGAAAAGAATTGTTGGATAGGAGAACTTAGAAATTATCGCAAAATTTTAGGAATAATTAATTTTTTTTTTTTAAATCTTTGAATATTTGATAAGATAGCAGATTCAAACCTACTCTTTAATAAGACTCGAAAGAATAAAATAGTGCAATTTCTAAATCATTTTTTCTAGGAAAGTTTTTTTTAAAAATAATTTTTATGGATTTTATTTTTAGGCAGCTATCGATGTATTTGCCCATCATATGGGAGCATCAGTAAGTCAAGCCACAGGAGAAGTCGTCCAAATCAACGGACTCATTCATGTTGACACTTTCATCGTTCCGCTGAAGGGTTAGTTGCGAAATCGGATTTTTTCGTCGCATTTCGAAATTATTAGATGTTCTACCGGCCATTGGCGGAGTGCAAAATATGAACGACCAGAGGACTTACACCGGAAAGTTGTTGGGAACGTCTTTGACCTTGTCATTTTCTATCTCCTGTACTGGAAATTTGGTCGGGCCGAATTGTGATTTGTCTTGCAATAGATCGAGCATCAACACGAATGTCGCCGCATGCAAGTCGGAAGAAACTGGTTTCTTCCAAGTCTGCAACTACGTTCAGGCTAATAATCAGGTAAAAATTCTCATCAACTTTTCTAAAGATTATTAGGGTTGTAGGAAAAGAAATTTCTTGTCGTTTTTTTTACATGTTTTCGTTGTCATGAAATTTGAATTTAGGTTTCCCGGTGTCAAAACTGTCCTTGGGGTATCAGAGACGGTACCTATTGCCAAGATGAAAGCGGTAATATGCTTCAACCCAAAACTGCTGGAGTTGTCGATTCCTCCTATCAAACGGCCACGATCGCTTTGGGAATTGTCTGTTTTATTCTATTCGTTTTACTGCTACTTGCTTGCCTCGGAATTTGCATACAGTAAGTCAAATTTCAGATTTTTTTTAAATTCAATTTTTTCTAGAAAAAGGAAGATGCAAAACAAGCCTTCCGGAGTTATGTCGGAAGAAAAGAAGCCTCTACATACG